>CANUEY010131669.1:0-17765 GCA_948099555.1 Croton setiger
CAAAAGGATAGAATCCTAATGATGATAATCCGCAAGTTAGGAGACAATTCTTTTAATTGTTGTTTTGAAGAGCAAGAAATTTCAGCTTTGTGAAGATAGAAGATTGACATTTGTTGGTGTGTCAGAAAGTGGAAATGAGCCTCCTATTCATAAGAGAGGGATTTGGGTCGAAATGTAATTTTTGAGAATGTTTTTGCAATAAGTCAGAAGATCTGGAGTAAATCTATGGATATTTTAGCCAAAAAATAAAAAAATTCGGAAAAATCTGACTAGCAGGCACTGGAGCTTGATTGTCGGTAGTAGCCGCCATGGCAACCACCAACGACCGATGAGGTTGGCTGCCATGGTTGGTGGCCACTCATTGCAATTGTTGTTCATATGGATTTTTACCATTTTGATTGTTTTCTATCATTTTGCTCCATTATGAGGTTTTCTGTGTGTAAAAAATTGTTAAGTTGCCGTTAAATGAAAAATGATTCCAAGCGGAAGAAATTGAATCATTTGACTGAGTTTTGACTTAAAACAATTTCTAACTAGGTGGTCTGAAGAAGAACTAAATCAAAATGCGAATATAGCAAATTTTGATATTCACAGTTATTAATTTGGATAATCTCAAATATTGGCCTAATATTTGGTCATTCCTTTTTTCTTATGTATTATGTCTCCAAAACTTTCACCAACTACTTAGACCTAATTTCATTAGTAAAAAATAGTCAAATCAAGTTAAACTATATAATTAGATTATCTAATTTATATAACATATCATATCTCAATCTCAATTATTATCCAAATATATAGCTTACATTATGAATTATATTATTATATTATAAATATTTGATTTCATAAATTTAATTTTTATTTATGTTTTATAAAAGTTTATATATTTAATTTTATAAGTATTAAACTAAATCCTAAATTTGTTTGCTGATTTCTTCAAAGTAAATTCATATTAAACTCGTTTACATCTATATTTTTTTTTATAAGTCAATGATTTTTTATCGTTTATTTGATTTTTTCTTTTAAATATGAATGTCAAATTAAACACAAATGTTTTAAATTCCGTTCAAAATACTTACCATATTTAACTAACAAAGTGCTAACCGATCCGTACAAGAAATTGGCTTCTCAATGAACATGTTTAAATCTTATGCTCCAACTCCTACCCAGCAAAGAACAAACTTGTGAAACAATATTAGAAGTTCATCCTGGTACTAAAGATTTCTCAAACACCATATTTTAGACCCGCAGGCTAGAGGTGGTCATGGGCTGGTTCGGCCTGAAAATATCGACGGTTTTAGCCCGTCGGTTAATCAAAACCAGCCCGGACTCAAACCATAACCGTTAAGTCCAGACCGAAATCGTTGAATAAGCGGATTAGTTCATATTCAACCATTTTTTGAATCCTGACCTGCTATAAACCGGAACCGTTCGAACCGCCCAAAAACCGTTGATTAAGAACCGTTCGAACTGCCCAAAAAACTAAATTACTCGAACTGCCCACTAACTAACGATACAACGCCGCTTGAACCGTAGACCACCAGTTAAGCGGTCAGATCCCAATTCCCCGTCCACTAAACAGTGGCCTGAATCATGGCCATGTTTTACTGCAGGCTATCAGTTTCAATTTCCAGTTGGTGAATTCCCATTTACCAAGTTTATAGTTTTATTTAATCAAAAAGTTTATTGTCCCTTTTAGAACAATTTGTATTTTTTAGGGACCAAAATGACTATAAATTTATTTATTTTTTTGAGAAAAAAAGTGACTATAAAGTATTTATTTATTTGTTTTTAGAGATAAATAGAGTATTTAGTCTGTTTAATGTATATATTGCAAATTTTATATTTCAATGGGTCCTACTCCCACCCAGAGTATATATTTCCCTGTGGCCAATTACCGTTTTAGTACACGTAGGTGGCTGTGAAGCTTCCTCGTTTCCTTCCTTCTACTTTCCATTTTCTTTCTTTAATTCTTAAACTATTCACACATAATTTCCTAGAAGGTGAAGATCGACAAAGATTGAATATCTATATCTTTTTCTTTGCAATTGTTTAATCAATTAAATGTTTTTAAATTAAAACCCATGATCTTTTCCTCTCAATATCTTCATAACTTGTCTGTCTTGTTTTAATCAATTTATAAGCTTTTCAATTTCTCTAATTCTTTTTCAATCTGGTATTTATCAATGGCCGGTATGTTACCGGGTGTTGAATGTGCTCGGCGGCGACGCTTACATCAAATCGGAGATATGGGTTGTGGCGCAGGCACTGCCACCTCTAGAAAGTCTACTTTTTGCTTGTACACGAGCAACCATGGAAGCGATTACACTTGCATTTCTTCTTCTCTGGTACCTCTCTAATTCTATCAAATGTTTATCTTTTTTCTTCTTTAATTAATATTTTTCATTGTCATAAAGTTCATATTTAATTTTAATTACAGAGAAAGATACTTATAAACAAAGGATGCGAAGATGAGAAGTTAGGTGGGGTGGCCAAACAAGCCAAAGAGAGATTAGATGAAAAGCTTAAAACTCAATCAAAATCATCACCCAATAGGTAATAATTTTAATCTAATTTGTTTTTAATTCTGTATTCATAAGTATAATTAGGATAATGTTCAAGATCAGCAAAAGCCATTTGCAAACATATAAAGTACTGATTTTCATTTTCCCATTTGATTTTGAATCTCATTAGGCATCAGCTTAATAAAAGCTGGAAAGGGGCAACTGATATAAAGAGACGCGAGTCATACAAGAAAACAATTTGGGCAAAAATAAGCTGTAAGGCAGCAAACCCAGATGAATGCACCAGCTTACAAGTTTTTCAAGTCCGTTGAAACTAAGGGCAGAATGGCCTAATAAATTTTTTGAGGTTCCAGATTTGATCCTAACTTGGGGTACTGTGCACCTAATAAATTTTGTACATAATCATGTAATAAATTTGTGATTTGTTTTTGGTGAACGGGGATCCCGCCAGATTGTTAATTTGCAATCCGGACCCGACCAGATTGTCAAAAAAATTCCAAGCAGCAAAACATTCTTTCTTCTAAAGTTATGATTTTTTCTCTGGTTTGTCATTTTTTCTATGCTTATGTTCAGCACCGAATTTCAGAATAAGCCTTAATCGGTTAGAATACATTTCGTAAACAGTTAAATGCTACACAAACAGCTAGTTTTACCAAACACATTCAGCAAAGAATCATCTCACATCTCACGTCATTTTAGTTTTACAGTTGGCATCATCAAACACTTATTGAAGAGAACCAGCATATAAATGAATTAACCATTTATCCCAAATTCATAAATATGTCATACATCTGTATCTGTATTTGATCTTCCTCAACCTACAATTCCTCATTTTACAAAACCATAAACTATTTAATACTAAATAACTATGCAATTTACACATCACTACCAAACTAAATATTCAAACTATTTTCTAGAACTAAGAGGACCATCTTCCCTGACAACTACAAAATGTAGATACAACAACACCCCCAATATACAAATGGAGGTCTGATATGCACAAACAAACCTTTTTTTTTTACTCGAACCGCAAAAATTGAGCTCCACAAACACCATTTACACCGCTGCAGAACGCTGGCTGTATCCAAGAAACTGGACATATTTTGATCTTCTACCATATTTGATTAGGAACAGCAACCACCGCCACGAGGCGCCTTGTATCCTGGTTTCTGATTTAAAATCTGTTGTTTGACGACTACTGATCCATCTTGTAACAAACTAGGTACCTCCAGTATCTGTTTTATGTAAATGGAGTTGATCAGAATACAAACAAAACCATAAAAAGCTAGAAAGCAAGGAATGTGCATTCTATGTCCAATGCTTAAACCAATTTTAGACTGTCTCAATGTTTGCTTAAGAAATGTTCAATTTTTTATAATCACTCTTAAGCGTAATGCAACCCATATTAGATTAGAATAACTACTATGAACTCCGAGAAAGTGTTCAGAACTCGGTTTTTTTTTGTTAAGTTATAGCTACTAGTAACCACATTATTATATAAGAAAAACATTTGATACCTTGAGTGTGAGATCTTTAAAACATTGCTGCACATTTTCTTTGGTCTTAGCACTGCATTCTAGAAATGAACATTTATGCTCCGCCGCAAGAGCCATCCCTTCCTCTCTACTTACAGCTCTTTCACTATCCTGAAAATATTACAGCCATCAGAATAACAAAAACAAAGAAAAACCCAACCTCTTTTTTTTTTTAACTGAAGAAAAACCCAACCAGTTTCTGTATGTTATGATAACGAAATCTTGAAAGCCATTTGCAAACTTATGCAAATTGCAAGGTAAAGTGTTAGGAAAAAGCACAATACTTGCCCTGTCAACTTTATTTCCAACTAGAATTTTGATACACTCTGGATTAGTAGAGTAGAGCTCCACTTCCTTTGCCCATGTATTTGACAGATTTGTGAAGGTTTCTCGGCGAGTCACATCGTAAACTAAAAAAGGAAATCAAAGAACGAACAGAACATGTTAACATAATTTTGAATATTGTTCGGAGAAAATATATATAATACGAAACTCCAAAGTAAAAAATTTAATGAAATTCTTCAGTTAATGAAAAAAATAATATATTTAGAATGAAATTTCTGTACTAATCATTTGAACATGGATTCACACATTCCATCAAGTATCCAATCCTGATGAGCTAAAGACTTCGCAATAATTTGAAATGTTTAGAACATTTTGCAAGAAGACGCAAAACATAGTTTTAAATCAGAACAGTAACTGATGAAATGAAAGAGTTCAAAAGCTTGATTGGTTATATAGAATAAACTGAAATTTTAGAAATTGATGGTACCAAGGATGATTCCGTGTGCTCCCCTATAGTAAGAGCTTATCAATGTTCCGAACCTCTCTTGCCCAGCTGCAATGCAATAGAACAAGTTAACACACCAATTGTATCTATAGAGAAGAAGAATTCTATCAACCCTCAGCAAAACATACTTGTCAACCAATATTGTAATTCAAAAGAAAAAAAAGGTGAGATTTGATTCTATGCAGAATTAGGGACGCTTTTTCGAACAACTGCATTACAATACTGTTTTCCACGCCACAGGTGGTCAACTCATGTAACAGGTCAATTATTTTTCTAATATTATGTTACCATATTTCATAAACCATTCATTTCTAACTTATGGACAGAGTCCTTTCCAAAATCTTCAATAGTTAACATATCATTTAATAGATGCCCTCAATGGTACATCATTTCCTCTTCATCTGCATGATGAATCTTATTCATCATCATCGGTGGAATGATAAGGAAGAACTGTCATGTAAAAAAAATCTAGAAACTTCTAAACAGTTACTAATTTTAAGCTCAAACATTAAGTTTTCAACTATAACTCTGATCTGAAATATCCCAGAAGTGATGGATACAAGAAAAGTGGTTGTAGAAACTAAAGAAGAACTATACCTGTGTCCCAAATTGTGAGCTTTAATCTTTTCCCACCAACATTTATCATCTTGATCTTGAAATCCACACCTGCTTATGGTACAAATTTCATGAATTCATTCTCAATATATTGGCTTCAAAAAACTGTACAAAGTTCTAGAAGCTACCCAGCAACAAATACTTTACTAAGGCCTACTATCGAATTTCAAGTTAAGAATAAGAGACATGTAATTCATACAATAAAGAATCACCACTGTATCACTTCCTTTTTTTTATGTTCTCACACTCTTTTAGTAAAGCAACAAAGCATTGGGAAAAAATGGGTTAGGAGAGTGCAAAGTTCCATTCAGGAAAGAAAAATTAAGCCAAAGAAATAAGAAATCAACTTTATCAGTTTCCAAGAAAATTACTTTGCCTATTACCAAAATTGATACCATCATCTCGACCAAAGATAAATTGAAAAGCTATTAACAGAACCAAGAATCGAATGCCAAGTTTTCTTTGAAAGATCAACATTCAATACTTATATTCCAGCACACATGGGAACAAAAAAAAAAAAATCACTAACTCCGCTTCCAAGCCATTGTAAATGGATGGTATTTAATATCAATGGTCCACTAGCTAAAAATGTAGTGTACACTTTCATGTATAAAAAGATTGTTTGTTTGGGTCCTGGAATCATACTTCAGAATTCAAAATACTTTTCAGTTAGGCCGTGGCAAAACAATTGAATCAAACAACTGAACATTAATTGAATTAGGAAGTAAAAATCAAGAAAAGGGTGTCTCCTTTTTGTTTCTTCCAGTTTCTATTTTTTAAGGGCACCATATCCGGCATACTGTGTAAGTTATCTGCAAGAGAACAGAGTTTACTTGCTGACTCAATTGAAGATGAAAAGCAAAGATGGGTTTCCCAATTCAACCTACAAAGTAAAGAAATAAATCCCAAGAAACCTAAAATTAAAAGAAAAAATACCAAAAACAAGAATCATTACATACACAATCATGGACTTCAAAATCTCAATCATCGTGCAAAGGAGGAAATAAACTAAAAACATTTCCCAATACAAATTTACATATACACACCTAATTAACACAACCAATTTAAAAAATTTAAAGAAAGAGAAAAGAAGAATACCAATTGTGGGAGAAAGATGATGAACAGAATTGTTGATGAAACTTAAAAGAATACTACTCTTTCCCACACCAGAATCTCCAGTCAACAAAATCTTGAAAGAATAATCATAACTATTATTCCCAACTTTAGAAGAAGAACCCATCATTCTAAAAACAACAGAAAGACTGAAAATTGGGTGTCAGTATTTGCAGAAAGTTGATAATAAAAATCAGAAACAAGAGCGGAAGAAGGTGAAAACGAAATGGGAAATTTCTTCAGGTAGTAGGAGACATTGGTGGGGTTGGCGGGTAGTACTATTTTCAGTTTAATAAATTAAAAAAAAAAATTAGTAATTAAACAAAAATTCAAAACTTGAGACAAATGTTTTCTTAGTTTGAACGGCTTTTTGGTGGGTTGCTCATAGCTCCACGCGCCTCCAATATATATCACCATCACCATCATAATCATACGTAGCCTAATCAAATTCTTGGCCTTCTTCTAAATTAATTCTCTTTAGAGAATTAATTTTTCAGTTGCTTTCTTTTGTGGCACTATACAGATATTTTCACAAAACTATAATACTACTATTACCATTTTTTTTTGTCTAGTCATAAAAATTAATCGAACCTTATTAGTTCATGACTTACATTTGTTTAAATAATTTATTTATATTGCTGTATATATATAATTAATTTTAATTATTCTGTTTCTTAATTGTTATAATTTTCATTATTTTTTCCATAAATATCTGATTCTTTAATTTTAATTTATATAAAATTAAGTAGTAATTTTTCTTTTATATCTTTAAATATTAATAAATAATTAACCTTAAAAGTTGGATAAATATTTAAATAAAGGATTATAGTAGTTAACTATCATTTCTTAACACTTATAAAAGAGTAGTCTTTGTAATTTTATCGAACTATACAATTCATCTCTTCTTTATTTCATTTTTTAAAAGTTATTTTCTTATTTTTTTTATTTTTGCAATGTATATATAACATTTTTTTTAATTTTTATTAAAATGAAATGTTAAAATTATAACTTTAACTATTTTTTATGAATAATTTAAACTAGTTTAAATAATATATGTTTTATAATGAAAAAAGCAGTAAAATAACTAAATATTTTATAAAAAATACAACAAGTGAATTACTGTAATTTGAAAGTAGAAAAAAAAATTCCATAATTATGTAAAACTAGATGGACCAAATCATTATACCTCTCATACATCTTCCTTTCACTTTTGTTTTTTATGTTTTTATATTTCATTCATTCTTCTACACTTATATAGAGTTGAATTAATTAGTGATTTAAATTCCCTCTTCATATATTATTATGAAATTTTAATTTGTTTTATAAATTCTTATTTTAAGTCTTCCCCTTTTTTATGTGGGGATTTTCAATTGAATTTAGTAACAATCATAAACCAACCACATTGAGAAAAAATAACATCTTTCAAAAAAGAAAAAAAATTATTAAAATTTTGTAGAATAAGTTTAATCAGGATGATTACTCGATCACAAGTGTTTTTAATCAAGAATAGTTACTTGATCACAAGAGTTTTTAGTCCAGAATATTACTTAGTCGATCAATATCACCAACAATACCTAAAACAATAAACATGCGTTGATGAATTAGAAGCAACGCCATAAAAATAGATCATAGAATTTAGTTTGTCGCACTTCATATATGCATGTTATTGGTTCAAAATAAATTTTTAATTAGTATACCCAGTGGTGAAAGGTTTTCATAATTAGATAATGTTGACTAAAACTTTTTCACAACAATTAAGTTTTTTAACAGTTGCTTTAGTTCAAAGGCCTATTGCTCAGCTTGATGTAAAATATTTTTACATATTGAGCACATTTTTTAGGACATTAACATGGAATAACCACCCGATGTGACAAATAAATAAAAAAATTATTACATGCGTTATACGATCTTAATCAAGTACTTCGTACTTAGTTTGATGGATTAAGTAAATTTCTTATTGGGTGAGGCGAAATTGACAAAAAGATTAATAGTTAGTACTAAACCAAATCGTCCTTTGTTAAAATTAACATAAATGTCTTGCATAGTAATTATGCTAATTTCTCTTTTGTTTTTTCCTATCTTTTTTTATATCAAATTTACTTTTTGTAAAATTTCTTTGAAAGGGGCTTTGCTCCCTAAAATACAGCAAAAAATCAACTGGCTTCCTAATATTTGTTAGGCACCACTTGACTCCTTTAACTTGTAAGAAAGAATTGATAATTTTTTATACCTAATGAGAATGAGATGGGTGAGTGTACTACATACGTAACTTTCCAATGACCAAACTCAAATTTTGACATCTTCCTCCTCCAATTAGGTATCAAAATATAATTTTATACAAAATAAAAATTCAATTTCGTGAACAAAGGAAACAAAGGGTCAATATTAGAACTGTCTTTTCACAAGAAGTCTAACTATAATTTTATTTTTTAAGGATCACGCACCGTTTAAATGGAAACGCATAAATTGTTGACCTCCATGGTTACCATCTACCAATTGAAATGGTTGGTCATTTACACGAAAAGGAAGAGCTTGTTTTGAAGATTCACAATATGCCTTCAAACTCTCCATGTGACGACAAAAAAAAAAAACTTCAATTTTTATATTTTTGGATTGCGTGACCGAGAAATCTTTTGGTGACCTCAAATTGTTCAACCAATTATTGGGAGGTATGATTTCATTGGTTAAAGCTTCAATTTACCGAAGCATATCCTCATGATTTATGGCTGCATTTGAGCGATCATCCACGATTAGGAAGCCTAAAAGTTGGTCGATCCCTTTGCATACGTTTGGTAATGGTAGCTTGGCCAAAGGTGACTGCCTACTAGATTTTTTAGAGAGAGTCTCAATTTCTAAAGGAAACTCAGGGAGGAGGGAACATGGCATGGCAAAGTTTTAGTTTGGTCCTTAGTTTTCATTGGTCCTCTAGCTAGGTACTCAACGTGAGACTATTCATGCGTTCTTAAGTGTTTGGTATGTACTTCCCAAATTCCAACTTGGCGAAGGATCAAAATGTTTCATTTACGAAGTTCATGTGGTACAATGGTGTCTCTCAAGTTTCAAGTAACCAATTGATTTTTGTCGATAGTTCAAAGAGCAAACTATATATTGTACCATTTCAAAATTATTCTAAAGATGTGCACATAAAAAAACACATCATTGACATTTAAAAATATAGTATAGGTTAGTATAAATCTCTTATCCAACTATTTTACCCCTTAAGATTAAAATGATATAAATTCATATGTTTGAAAAAATGTCAATCTAAGACATGGATACAATGAAAAAAATATATTAGGCTGGAAAGTTTGCTGAGTTTGACTCAGCAACATTTATGAACAGAAAGATCATTTTCATAACATGATATAAATTATACAATATTTATTTTTTTTTTTTAAAAAATAACTTTTGCAATTGCATGGCCATAACCATAATAGACCTGATGGAGAGTATATTCCTATCTCCTAGAGCACAAAAGAATTGGTTACGCGCTTCAATGGCGAGTTAACTAATAACGAAAGCGAGGAGCCGAGCCGAGCCGCAGGCCAAAGCCATTTATCTTCAAAATAACACGTGTCCAACATGCAAATTACCAAATATCCCCGCGCCACGATTTTTTAATAACAAAATAAGGTTTGACCATCGAAAGATCGGATAGACTTACACGTGTACACTTTTGGTAGCCACATCATCTATGCAACCATTCATTTCTTGCCAAAATACTTAAACTATGATGATGTCAATTTCCCTTATCACTTCTATTCTATACATTACTGTTTCAATACGTTTCATTCTTAACAACAGCGACTATTTAAAAAAAAAAAAAATAAAACACTATTTTTTGTTTATTCAAGAAAATATTATTTATAATTTTAGTGAAATGTAAATCGCAACTCACAATAATTTTTATTTTTATTTTATTACTAATCACCCCTTTATATAATGCTGTAATCACTTTATTTATCACCATCAAATTGAGATTAGAGTCTACTAGTATTGTGTGATCGAAATCTTCATGTTTAATTTGCAAATTCAATGTTGGTGGGAAATTGTGCTTTGTTGAATCAGGTGAAGACGTAACTATTGATTGAATTAGTGGAAAACTCTTCCTTATTAAATCAGGTGAAGCCGTAACTATTATTTGAATCCGCATCTAGCAACAGTTTTTAAGTTAAAAAAAAAAAAGAACTGGTGGGAAACTCTCCATTATTGAATCAAGTGAAGGTGTAACTATTATTTGAATCGCATCTAGCAGCAATTTTTACGTTTCAAAAGAAAAGAATTGGTGTTGGGAGAGGATGATGATATGCTTACAATAAAAGCACAAAGATAAAGAGAGGGGAAGAGGAAAAGGAAGTTTTATTAACTGTAGAGCACTTAAAGTTTTAATTTTATTCAATTTACTCCTGACCCCTAATGTGATTGATGTGGCATAAAAGTTCTTAAACAACCGGACTGGAAAAAATGAGACAATTAAGGATTTTTGTAATGGACATATAAGGGTGTGCATGTAACAATTTTAATTTGTCTAGAAAATTTGACCCAAAACAATAGAAATATATAATTTCAAATAGTTCTGTCTCAAATCCTGTCCTAAAAGCAATTTTTGTAAGATAATTACAATAATTAGGGTATTATATTCTTTTCTTCCACAATTTACTAATGATGTTAAAGGTAAATTTGGACGGAATGATTTTAAAGTTTAATTTTTACAAATTAAAAAAAAATTTAGTGTATTACTCAACATACATAAATTTAATAGTAAGTTTGATAAAAATTTAAAATGAAATCAAGAAATTTAAGTTTGTGTCATCAAACGAAGATATCCAAAGGTTATTTGTTTTTATTTTATTAGGAAGTTCTTTTTATGAATACGTTTCATGGTTTACGAACAATCCGTTAATATTGACCTTATTATTGTCAAACATAATAACGTGATTTATGCAATCAGTTATCATCAGCTAACGGAAAATATGACAGATCTAGCTTAATGATGATTTAAAAATTAATTTGTTGGTGAAAGTTGCTAACAACCCGTCACCTACTCGTGCTGCTGGTTATGTTATCATCATTCATTCATGATAACCACTTCTTTACATAACTAATTAGATTTTTTAAGATTATGAGATTTTGGGATTTATATTTAATTTTTTTTTATTTGTTATAAGAAGCAATGCACTTATGTACATGAATGGCTTATATAAGAGATATATACAAAATTATCCATATTTTTTATTTTATTTTTTTTAAATATTATTTAGGTACAAGTGGGAGCAGGGGAGCAGAAAGATGTATATGGAAATTTGATTCTGTATGTCTTGACATCAGCTGGTATAGCGTTATCCATCCGTTTGGACTAAACTCATCATTTTTAGTTAATATTATTATTATATTTGTATTAGAAATAAGTTCAAAATTATTATTATAAATAAAGTTTTATAAACGTTTCATAAATTCATTAAAATCTGACATTTAAAGACTTGACATATTTTAAATCTTTTGTAAACTATCTTTAAGCAAATGGTAACAAGCATGTGATTGTGCACAAATGACTATATCTTTGACTTACATATCCTTCCTTCTCTCTCACACCATAAACTTCTCAAGTTCAGGCTCTTCATATTTTGCCTCCCATAAACATTACCTTGGTTGGCCTTTCATTCTTTTTGTAGTTTTTATTTTTATTATTTTGTGGTTGTTGGTGTTCAGCAATTGCTAGGAGATTCTCTTACATTTTTTGTTCCCTTAGATCTACTAATGTTCCGGCAAATCTGCAAGTTATTTTTCACCGATACTATAAATTTAACTACAGATGCATATCTAGACTTTGATGGTGGAATGATCTTGACATTTTTAGATAGAAGATATAGAAGATATAGGGACCTTGTACTGTTTGCTTCAAGTAAATACCACTTTTTTATTTTGAATACTTTTATAGCAATTTTTAGTCTTATTTTATTTTATTACCCCTTTATTAATACTGCGGTGTTTTTTCCCTTCCTTTTCATCCGTCATGATTTTCCGTTTGTCTTTCCTTCTTTCTTTTCATGAGATTTTCTGCTTCTTTCCAGCAAATAAAAGTTGGAATTTAGTTTTAATGAGCGACTCAATTGATAGTTTACCTATTGAGGACATAGATATTGTCAGTATTCCTTTATCTTTTGATGTGATGGTTGGGTATGAGTTTGGTAGTAAAGATATTTGAAAGATGGTTATGTAGGTTATTGCCTTGAATTCAAATTTCAGGTTTCATATGAATCAGTCTGATTGTAAGAATTATAGTATTAATGTGTAGTGAAGTTGGATGTGTATGGTATATGCGTGCTAGGTATTCGAAGGGAGTTAGTTGGATAGTGACCAAGTATGCAAGTGAACATACTTGTTCTCGTCAAGCAACTTGTAAGGTTGTTGCTGAATTTCTGAAGCATGAGTTGTTGTCGGGTACTGCTAATAAGAGTAAACCAAAGTATGTTATGAATCTCGTCCTAAGGCCTTATAAAGTTACTATTAGTTATTAAAAGCCTTGAAGAGCAACTCAGTTGGCTTTTCATAGTATTAGAGGCTTAGCTGGTCAATATTAAGTAAAACAGCTGCCTTATAAACCTTTCAAGGAGGTTTCTTTCTATCTTAATCTTGAATATATTCTTGAAAGGTCCCTTTTATCTCTTCAATAAAGCTAGAGGAAAAAGGGACCTTCGTGTGATTTCTTCTAAAGGAAACAGGAAACTTTCAAGAATATGTTCAAGATTAAGATAAAAGGAAATCTACCTGAAGGGTTAATAAGGCAGCTGATGTACTTAAGAGGAAAAACAGAAAGGGGCAAGTTGACCTTCATTTTTGGTACAAAAGAAGTAGCATTCACGATTGAGGACTTCGCAGTCATCACGGGATGGGGTTAAGGTGTGATCCTATGAATTCTCAAATGTTGCCACCATTGCCAAAATTACCTTCCTGCACTTCTTCAAAAACTCCGACAACAACAAATCAAAGACATAGCAGCCTTGTTCGCCCAAAATAACAATATTTTAGGAATGTAATGGTTTTCTTGTGAATTATGAAATGCATACAAAACATCTTTATATCTTTATATTTATATGATTGTGATAATAAAATATATGTGGAATTTCACCTATTTACAACATGTTGGTATCAAATTTATTTTTACAAAATTTAAGTCAATTTTTCATAAACTTATTATAACTTTACAATGTCGAATAACATTTTTAATAGGTGCAATATATATATCTAAACATTTTAAACCATCTTGGACACATAAATTTAAAACATGACATGCATATTTAATATGAAAAAAAATTTCACCAACATTTGGTTGAAAAATATCTTTTAATTGAGCAATTGATGTAGTACTAGATGCAACATTATTAAAAAAAAATAGTTAATTGTTTTTTCATTAATTTATATTCATCTAAAATATTATGAATTATTTTATAAATATTTGTTACAATATATCTTTCATCAAAAGCACGAAAAACAATTATTCTTTTTTGTAATTGACAATCTTTATCAATATAATGCACAATTATGCACATGCATGAATAATTATATCAATTATCAGTCCAAATATCAGAGTAAATTGGACACGATCATTCATAGCAACAAATTTTTCTTTCTTTCTTTGTATAAAGTTGAAATATTTCTTTTAGTTATATTTGTATCAACACATTTAACTAGAGGATTAACACATGAATTCAAAAAATTCAATAAAGCCACATTTTCACCGAAAGAAAAAATTAATTTTTTTACACAAATAAATTCAGTCAAACCTCTTTTATAATTTTTTTCATTAAAATTAAAAATTTAATTTTTAGAAGTCGCGTATCCGAAAATTTGAGTTTGCGTTTTGTTTTTTCCCAAAAGCTCGGTAGCATACTTCGATTACAAATGTCTCTTCATTGTTTCATATCCTTCGTCTTGCTTCTTGCTTCTATTTGTAGCAGATATTTCAATAATTACAAATTTAAAAATATTCGTTATTTCCAACGGATTTTTTTCTAAAATTTTGCAGCAATTGCTTGTATGCCTTTGAGAAATATATTACTCTTGTTGTGTTTCGGCCTCTTTCGATTTTTGAACACTATTAAAAATTAACTCCAAGAATATAAATTAAGTGAAAAAATAAGTTCACAATTAAGTGCAAAATGAAAATAATTTAAACAAAATTAAAAACATATCGTGCTTATTGTTGCGCAGTAGTGGCATCTCGGTAGTTGGATGTTGATAGGACTCTTCATTTGTGAAGTCGTCTACCAGTGTTGGAGAATTTATTGGAACCCCACCAATATATATGTGGGCTCTTGTTGGCTCGGGAGGAAAATCAAAAAATTTCAGTCTTTAATTTCTTGAATTTCTAGTTCCTTATCTCTTGTCCGGCGGCACCACTTGATCCGGGTTGAGATTTTTTTTTAACTGAAGGAATGAAATTAAGTAAATTTGAGAAATTAGTAGTAATAGCATAAATATAGTAATGTAGGAATTAGAAAGAAAAAAAATAAATTAGTAGTAAGAGATTGAATGAGATAGCAAAATAGTAGAAAATTAGTAAAGAAATTTTGTGAGAAAATGAATCAAATAACTTCCAATTTATAAACAAAACAATAAATTTGTTGAACGTGAAATACCCTCGAGAAATGATCGTTAATAACTGTTCAAAGGGACAAAATTGTTCAAAATTTAAAAAAAAAAATTAATGCACACTTCAAACGGATGGTCTGACAGTTAAGCTCGTCGGGCTGCCTCGGGTTCCCTTCAATCGAGGGGCCTAGCGATTCGGATCGTCGATTCACAGATTTTTATCCAATGGTCAATGGCTCGACGAATCATGCGGTCCGGTTTTGGCGATTTGGCCCGGCAGTTAACCGAAAAAAAATAATGGTACCAACGGGTTCATCAGAGATTCGGGCAATTTTCAGACGATTACGATTCGGGACGGGCCACAATTCATGCATAGGTTGAACCTGAACCGGTCCATTCCTTTCAAAGTTCAGCTCTAGATTGCTGCGGTTCGATTCCATTAAAGGCCAATTCTGATTAACCGAGATATGAAAATCACCGGTTTTTTTTTTTTGAACCCGCGAATGGTCATGTTTAAGTTAGAGGATGAGAATAAATATTATAATATATGCATATGGTTTGGATTTGAATATTTGATGTTTGAAGCTGTAGAATATCCCACAGAAATGTCCAAAATGACATAAATATATGCGCCTCAAAATACTGAAAAGCGGCAGTATCCGGTCATCCTCAAAATACGAAAATACGAACATGTAATTAATAGCATATACTGAATTATTAGTAAAAAAAACAAAACAAAAACTGAATTATCAGTTTAAAAAAAAAAAAAGCATATACTTAGGGTTGATTTGAAATATGCAATTTCATACCAATTCAAAGAAAAATTCAAAAAACCGTTTAGAACTGTAATTTTTCCATGAAAACTCAAAAAACAATTCAGTAAAGATGAACTATATGGCTATGGTTGAACAGCTTTAACTGGAGCTTTGATAGTAAAATAAGCTGTCGGAGTTGCGCCAGAAAAAATAATTGGTATTTTTTTGGTATGGTGTTTTCATGGGAGAGTTCTGAAAGTGGCAACATTTCATAATTATTAAGACATTTTGAATAAAATAATAATAATTTATTATTATTATAAATCAAAATAAAATGGAAATAATTGTGTATATTTTTCTAAAATAATTATTTTTTTTTCAAATAAATTTCTCTTTTGTAATTATGCGATTTTAATATATATATATATATTAAAATTCATTCATAAAAAATAATAGTAAATAAAAAGAAATATAAAATATGTCCTAAAATAAATATAATTATTACTGCTTGAATTTAAAATATCCTCAATCTGGATAATAATTTGGGACAATTTGTTTTTTTTTTTTATGGCAATTTATGGGCACTCCTCAAGGGAGGAGGGTTTTTATTTTTCATCAAAGAAACCTACTCTCAATATCGAGAGAATAAATTCTAGTAAAGAAGAACTAAATAATCACTCAAAGGATTAACAAAAATCTTAAATTTTGAGGGATTTAATTTAAGATAAATATTGGATTGTTTTGTGGGTATAGTTATTGTGTTTATTGGAAGAGATGCAATATCATGTACGAATTCATTCTTTATATTTATTTAAACATAAATTTGGAGCATATATATTCAAAATGAGAATTAAATATTGTATTGGCTAAATATATTAACTTAATGGTGTATTTGCCAAACTACAGAGACATAAAGGTAAGTTAGGTAAAAACCTAAGGAATTTAAAACTAATTTTCTCAAAAAATTAATTAATATAATTAAAATAATAATAATGTTACTATTAACTTTTTTATACAATTAACTAATAATGTTAAAAAGTCATTGGACGGAAAAAATTTTCAAAGTTTAATTTTTATAAAATTATATAGATCTTTTAGGTATTAAATCAATTAATTTTGAAACATAGAAAATTTCTTCCTTTATTATTTTATTTAGGTAAAAAGAAAAAAGGAATAAACTATTTAGGATATGACTTACTGATAATTCCAGTGGTAAAACTAGTATTTTAATAAAGTCGTTGCTAGAACTCAAACTTCAAAGGAAGACTGGTTGACTCGGACAATGGCGGCAATTCCGGTGGCCAATTTTTTAGTTATAGTTGTCGATATATTATGAATTTTGTTAAATATATTAATTATTATTTAAAATTTTAAAAAATTATGATAGTAATAATTTTTTGTTATATATTTTATAATAAGATTAGAATGTAATTCTGAATTTTTAATTGCATTAAGCATCAAAATGTAATTGAAAAATCTTGACAAAACATATTTATAAGTCAATTAAATATAATTTCTCCTAAAATAGAAATCCAATTTCATATAACTTCATACTAACAAATATTTAATTCACAACTCAAAATAAACAAACCCTCAAGTTAATCAAACCACATTGAGAATTAAATCTAATCTTGAATTTTGACAAAATAAATTCATACATAAATTGAATCTAATTTCTAAAATAACTAAATCCTAAAATCTAATTAAATCTTAAAAGAATTTACATTGAAATTAAAAAAAAAAAAAAAAAAAAAAAAAAAAAAAAAAAAAAAAATGAAACGCCGAAACATTAGGTGTGGGGGTTGGAAATGCGATGGGGGGCGGAAACAGGGGGGGGCGGGGG
>CANUEY010131704.1:0-10561 GCA_948099555.1 Croton setiger
TTTTTCGATTTTTGCAATTTGAAAAATAAAATAACTTAATAAACATAAATACATTTTTTGCAATTAGAAGGGAATTTGAGAATCCATTTAAAACATGAAAAGGATTAAAATTTTAGGAAAATTATATTGGAAAAGAGGAGAGAGCGAACCGAAAAGGAATTTCGGCAATTCTGAATTGGGAGCCCTTGCTATCCTCAGATAAATTTTAGGGGTATAAAAATTGAGCGTCAACATCACCTCCCTTTTAAACTTAATGTTTTCGTTGGCGGTTCGAAATCGGGCCGTCAACACACCTCTAAACATAATAAAATTTAGAATTGGTCCTTAACATGCAAAGTTATTAAAATCTAACCCTAAATATGCATAACTTACAAATTAATCCTAAACATGCAACAATTTACAAAACAGACCTTATAATAACAAAAATTGCCAAAACAGTCATTATAAACATGAAAACTACGCAAACAGTCCCTTATAGCATGAAACTACACAAAATAGTCCACCTTTATGCTAAATTCTCAAACAGTCCTCTCACATAACATAATTTGTAAAATATTACTTGTCACACATAATAACCCCAAAACAACCCTCTTTTAATGTGAAAATACTAACTTAGCCCCTCAACTCACATGAAATGTTCAAACAATCTGTGAATAAGTGTGAACTACCATAAGCAGCCTTGCAATCAACTAACATAGTTGGTTGCAAAATAGCAATGTTAAGGGCACAGATTAAGGCAAGAAAGATAAAGGCAAGAAAGATAAATGCAGCAATGACATGACAGCAAATTCCCCTCCTCAAACTAAGGCAGTTCAAACCCATGGGAACAAGAGTGCAAACATACTTATGATCAAAAGAAAACAAAAGCATGTAGTCACCTAGAAGGATGACACTATAAAAACCACATCGATGTAGACTCAAACATAAACTAGAAGTATAAATTTAGCCATCTAAACTTGCCACTCTTAGCTATCTCTCAAATTTTCCATGGTTATGCAAAGGTAAACAGGGCACATTATGAGCAAAGAATAGAAACAAAAGGCAGAATCATGAAGATAGTTACTGTCCACGCTTTTTACATGAACCCTATAGATATAGGCAATTTGATGAATATCAATAAAGAAAGGAACAACAAGTCAGTGGAAACTGCAGCAATATGCCACAGAAACCAATATGCAAAAGGGAAAACTTTGCAAACAATAAAGTCATTAACAGTGACAAACTGAAACACAAACAGCACACACGAACAATTTTGGGAAACCTAAAGACAGCAGAAACCAAAACCGTTTGTACACAACAGGGGGCAGCAAACTACCTTAAACAACATGCATATTCATAATCCATGCTAATAAAGAAACTGCCAAGTTGGAACTCAAAACAGAAGCAACATTACAAGAAAAATTAATAGCAGATTCCTCTAAACTAAAAGCCAAAACAGAATCAATTTCATGACAAAAACATAAGCAATAAGGAGTGAAGACATGACAGGAAGTAAAGCCTAAAAGTTGGCTTCTATTTCAGTAAGCTGAGATAGAAACCAAGGCAGAAGATGGAGTTACAAAGGTTAACATACTGACTGAAGGCAAATTGGAAACAACAAACTCTAGATGATTGAAACACAAATAACAAAAAGGTAAAAATTGCCCTAGCAAAGGCTATTCTCATACAAAATTCTAAATCGACATATCAACACCATAACCATTCACACACAACAGCAACACAGACAGAAATGGCACAACAAACAATGACAGTTTGAATGAACCTAAACTATTGATAAGCAGCAACAGAGATAATTGATATAAGAAACATGATGACCATAAATAGAAGTAAAAGGGAAAGCAAACTTATAAGAGCCTAAGATAACATAATCCAAGAGGCAACAATAAATAACTACTCTTCTTAAATGACATTCAAGACTACAACATAACTCAGAAACAATGATTGCTAAATTAAAACCTAGGACAGAAGCAGCATTTTGGATTGAACATAAACATGGCAACAAAGACAAACCCACACAATAGGAATAACCAACCTAACATTAATCATTTAGGCTTCCAAACATAATTATACTTAGCCATTTCCTCAATCAAACTCAAACACAACAAAAATAACAGGGGAAATTAAATTAAAAAATAGATGTGTATTAGAATAGGTACCTTAGGTTTTGCTTCCAAGAATTTATCTATCAAAGAGGACAGAATCACTTTCTGCTCATCCACTAACATGGTGAAAGAGGCTAAAAAAAAGATCTCAAGTAATCAGATTTGATCTCGTGCTTAACTAATGGGCAATTTGGACCACACCCTACTATTACACAAACTTCCTCAAAAGAAGGCACATTTCCTCCATCACTCAAGAGAAAAACATAAGCCTCAGGATCCTAAATTTGATGCAAACCTTCAAGAAAATACCAATGCACTACTTCCCCTCGTAGAGTGGTCGAAACAACTAAACCATATGGTCTCATATTGATCCTTTCCACTTTCAGAAGACTCCTAGTCCAGTTATGCATGAGAAGGCGGGTCTTCTCCCTACGCCCGGACCCTGACCTTAAAATTCGCGATTCAGAAAACCACTGAGCTTTATAAATCATTTTTATGTCGCCTAGTGGAGGGTAATTGTGAATACTCAAATTTTGAAACCCGAAAAACCGAGTTTCTTAGACTGCAAATAATCATTTCGGACAGGACCTCACCGGCAAGTCACACCAGAAGTATGCCGGCATGGTACTAGAAATGTCCGAAATATTACGATGATCACGAAAATGGCCTCGGAAAAGTTATCAGAGTCCCAAAACATCCTTAAAAGGCTTCGGAATGAAAAACCCACAAAAAGCAACAGCAGGGCGCCCCTGGCCGTCCTCTGAGGCCGCTTCTGGTCACCCTTCTGGGCACCCCTGGCTGCCCTTCAAGGTGCTCCGGGCCGCCCTAGGTCAACTTTTGGCCAAATTTTGCACTATAAATAGCTCCCTAAAGGTCCTTTTCACTCACACCTTGAGCTGTGTTGATAGCCTATTGAATGTTCAGATTTGGTTTATTACCAAAAAATGGTGAGTAAACGATTTTGGATTACGTGTGCCGAAACTAGTTGGTTTTAAAAAGATTTTAGAGTCGCCACCCGATTTCGGGATACCAATTTTATTTTTTAAGAAAAATTACTCCGTTTTTAATTTTGAAAAGGCATCGGTCAAAATAATTTAGAGTTTTGGGTAATGGGGTAAGGTACGACGATTTAATTACTTAAACGGCCCGGTGAAACCAGCCTCTTATGTTTGTTTAATTTCCAAAATTTAAGTTCAATTTTTATTAAAAAACTGTTGCGTGATTAACTAACTATGTTCCTAATTGGCCATTTTGAGTCATTTACGATAACAAATTCAATTATTAAAAGTGGTAAAGTGCTGAAAATAAAATCATTCACACCTAAAACCTAATTATTCTCTCTCCATTTAGGAGAAAATAATTACAGAAAGGTCCTAATTAAATTACATTCTACCTTTGGTCCCCGAATTAATTATTTAAACCCCAAAAACATATAAATTAAACATTTTAAGCATGCAAGTAAAAATTACGAAAAAGTCCCTAAAGTTTTGAAAATTACGAAAAGGTCCCTGATTTGTGGAAACTATCAAAACAGCCCCTAAAACATGCAATTTTTTTTAAACAATCCAAGAAACATTCAAAACATGCCAAAATAACAATTTTGGGATTAATCATGCAAAAGTTCAGTTTGGTCCCTCAATTTTATAAAAATTACCAATCTGCCCTTAAACATGCTAAACATGCTAAAACAGACTGTTGAACAAACAAGAATTACAAAACAGTACCCTAATCAAGTAAAAATATCAATTTAGTCCCTACATGCAAAATTACAAAACCAGTCTCTATATTCATAATATATTTCAAAACAGTCCTTACACACATGAATTATCAAAAGAACAGTCTTGTATGGATATTCCTTGACTTCATCAATCACAAACATGAACTACAAAGGACCTTAAAGCAACAATAAACAAATATTTATAGGATAATATCTAAGACCACGTCAAGAGGTAGCATTTTCATTCTTCTTGTTTCCATTGCAAACCACTTTGGTAGATTTTTTAATATGGAGATGGAGTTAGTTTGGATCATATTAGAATTGAGTCTAATTTATTCTGAAAATCCAAGTTAACATGAAGAAAATTGTCTAATCTTATATGTAACTGAAACTGCTAATTCCTTACCGATGTGAAATTCACATTTTCAATAGAAAGAATGTGCCGCCATAGCAAACATGAGTTGGCAGTTTGCAAAGAATATCAAATGCAAACTCTTAATTGAGTACATATTTTACGAAATTTATATTTTTTTTTGACTATTAATGTTGTAAATTTCATAGTGTTGCCAAAGTTGATAGTTGTATGAATTACTTAATTTAAATATAACTATATAGTTTTACCAATTATCGATATTAAAACATGTGATTTACTATATACATTTAAATGTAATGCATAAATTACTATTCAAATTTTAAATATTTTTAATACGTTAATATTTTTATTTTTTAAAAAAGGTATTAGGATTGTATTAATACCAAAATAAACACATATGCATTAAACATTAATTAAACCTCCTTTTATTTTGAAAGTCCAAAGCATTGGTTATAGTATATTTTTTTAAAGGAGATTAAATATCTTTTTATTCTATTTTATTGTGGTTTCTTTTTATAAATATCAATCTTATTTGAGAAAAAAAATAATTATCTTATTTTTATTATTGTTAAATTGATACTATATTTGAGTTAAGCGATTCATTAATTGGTAATATGAAAAATTTAACTTAATTGATTCAGTTAATTGATACAAACCGAGATATTTTGTAATTAACATCCGTTTAGATAAAATTTATAATTTATATTTTCTAAAAAAAAATATATATACAATTTAAAGTTACATTTGTTTTGCATAATATTTTTTATTTAAGACTTATGAAAAATTTTGTTTTTCAAAAAAAATATTATGATATTCGATGATAATATTATTATTAAAATGAATAAAAATATTACATTACTCTAAAAAGAGGGTTGGTGGACTTTAAAAAAGTTGATATTATGATAATATTGCTATCTCTTATAAAATAATTTAATTTTTTTTCAACTTTATAAAATATGTTAAAAAGTCCCTATATATTTTTGTTTTTTTAAATTCCTACATCTTTATATCGTGAACTATTGGATTCCTAATCATAAAATAATTAAAAATTATTATCAAACGGGTTCATTTAATATATATATATATATATATATATATATATATATATATATATATATATATATATAATTTCGTTAAATTCTTTAAAAACATTCTAAAATTTATCAGAATATTTCAAATATATTCCTAAAAAATTAGACGGAATAACAATATAATATAATTGTATCAAAGATTAGGGATTTGAGAGATTTGAGCGTAAATTTCCCTAAATTAAAATTACATATTCCGCCCTAGTTAAAAGTATATAATGGACCAATCACTCTATCATAAACTCATGTGTGCTTATTGACGGAATTCAACAAGTTCTCTGTTTTGTTCTAGGAATAAGAAAAAGTACTGAAGAAGACTCCTAAAAAACCAAAAGTGAAAAAGAAATGATTCAGGTACGATTCTCTATGTCTGTGGTTCTTCAATAATGGATAAGAAACGTTTCGCCGTTGATGATCTGATCAATTCTTCAGTTAAATGATTTTATTTTCGCGTCCATGGGTTCTTATTTTACTTTCAAGTATCACTTTTATCTGCGAAAATTGAAAATTTGGCCTGGGTCTTTAATTTTATCCGCATTGTATTTTATATTAATTATTTTAAATTTTCTAGTAAAGTAATTTGTTATTTAAAACCTAATTATAGTAGAATATACTAGACAGAATTCTGTTATTAAATCTTTTTGTTAGGAGCAGTCGATCTGCTATGGATCTCTAATTCAGGGTGGTTGTTGTTAGTAAAGTTTTAGTTATCAGAATTGTTTATCTTAGAAACATTCTTGACAAGTGCGTGTGATTTCTGAGAAAAGAACAATGTTCAATCTGTTATACATTATGTTGTCAATTAATTTACTTATTCTCCAACCATATTATATATCTTGTTTGTTAAGTATGAAATTTTCTGTTTCAAAGTTATATTATGAAAAAAAGAATATATCTTTATTAATATTTTAAACGTTTTATGAATACAAATCCTTGTAGTTTAAAAGAATATATAAATGACATAGATTTGGGTGATTTCCAAAGAGAGTGTTATAATTTTGACCGTGGACAAAAAATGGTGTTATATTTGAAATGTTTACATTTAAAGAGAGTTCACATATCTTTTATGCAAACTATCAATGGAAAATCTGAAAACTAAATCTAAAACCCTAATTCCAAAAGACTGAAGAGTTCATCGTTAATTTATATACTGCTACAAGTTCGCATATCCAGTATGCGAACTTTGGAAAAAAATAATAATTTATTAAGTTCGCATAACCAATATGCGAACTATAGAAATTCGCAAATATAGTATGCGAATACACTGTTTGGCGTCCACATTTAAAATTTTAACCTATTTTTTGTATTTGAACCCATAGATTTATTAACTTTATGGTTACCGACAACATTTTTGTGTTCGAATTATTCAAACGCCTAATGGGTCTTCTTTAAAAAAAAAAAAAACATTGAAAGAAATTTTTAGATATATAATATGATAATTGATTATAGAAAGTAATAAGTCAATTAGACTACATTATTATACTACTAAACAAGCAATCTTCTAAGCTATAGTTTGGGGTTGAAGCTTTTCTGCAAGTGATAATTCTATGGATTCAACACTAAGTATTGGGTTTTCTTGATGATGTGGTTTGAACTTGTAAATCGTTGAATAAATGTCCTCTCTTTCTTTCATGTGTTTACCATAGTTAAGAATTAAAAAATTGTTTGGATTTTGGGAAAAGAATTATCACCCGTCGATGTTTGCATGAAAGTAGTCAACAAACGAGTCTTGTCGCCATATATGGCATCTAAAAATTGTTGGTTCTGACAAATGAGTTTCAGTTGCTGTTTAATGAGCAGATCCAATTTTTCTCTGAAGCTATAAATGGATAGAGGAAAGAAACCTAGCACATCCTTAACCAACAGGAACAACAAGATCTACATGGATTTGAAAGATATTATTAAGGAGAATGCTCTTTGTTACCTTCCTGCTAAATCTCTTTGTCGATGCACCAGTGTTTGTCGGGATTGGAATTTCCATATTTCAACTCCTTTCTTTGCCCACAATCAGTCAAATTTTTTCCGGGATATCTCAGGGTTCTTCTGCCAGTCCTCATCTTCTCCAACTTCATTTGTGTCCCTCGACCCAATGGCATATGGGGTTCCAGACCCATCTTTGAAGTTTTTGCCTGAACCAGTTGACGTCAGGTGTTCTTCCAATGGACTTCTTTGCTGCCAGGGTCAAACGGGACATAAAGCCTATTATATTTGTAATCCTTCCACCAAGCAATGGAAGAAACTTCCCACACCAGAAAGTGACCATGGGGTTGATCCTGCTCTTGTGCTTGTGTTTGAGCCAACTTTATTGAACTTTGCAGCCGAGTACAAGCTGATCTGTGCATTTCCATCTGACTTGGATGGATATGAATTTGATATTTATTCCTCAACCAAAGGGTCTTGGAGAACTTCTGGTGAAATTTGCTTTGGCAATCGACAGCTAGTTCCTAGTTCAGGTGTTCATGTTGATGGGGTTGTTTATTGGAAGTCAAGCACCAGTGGAATTCTTGCTTTTGATCTTAAGAGTGAGCGGTCCACAATACTCCCAAATTATTTTGCTTATCATGCCCGTAGTCCTTTGGCTTTGGGCGAGGTGAATGGGAAGCTCTGTTATGCATCAAAAAGTGGCTCAAAATTAACTTTATATGCGCTGTCAAATACCTTCACAAACACAATGCAAATGCACGACAAAGTAAAAGCATGGATTGAGAGAGATGTAAGTTTAGAAAATAGAGTAATTGAGCCATTTGAGGGATGGAACCAGGGAACTGTGCTGTTTCTAGGTGGCAACGTTATGGTGATTCAGCTGCCAAAATCACTGGTTTACTACAACATGAGAACCAAAGAGGTCAAACAAATGATGGCTGAAGCTGTGCATTATTTGAGGATGGTTCCGTATGTGAATAGCCTCGTCGAGATTTAGCGTATGTCTTTCTGAAAATATTTGACAATAATGCGCAGTAAGTTTTTGTTTTTCAGTCATGGTTTTAGACTTACAATATCAACCTTTTTTGGGTCTAGATTGGGGTGTTACTAATTGAACATCACATGATTGATTGTGTTTTGGACTCAGACTTTAATATCGGAGCACCCCTCAATCGTTTTTTCTTTGTCAAGGATGAAGCTTTATATATATGTACATATAAAACTTTTCAATTAATTGTATAGGAGCTATTTTCTCACATTTGGTGCTTTCTGTGTTTTCATAACCGGTCTGGACTGCATTGCCAGAAACAGGCTGCCAATCCTCTTCAGTTATGCAGTTGACTCCATAATAGTTAAAAAGTCGGATTTTATTATGGAACTGATTTTGTGTTTTTAAGCTAATTTTTTGAGTTTTATTTTTGTATTCTCTTCCTTTCTCTCTAAACTTTTTATTCTACATTGTTCATCGAGTGTTTTTCTGTGGTCATTTCATTGGTCTTGGTCTTTATCATTTTGGGGTATTAAGGAAAAGTTATTATTAGCCATTAATAAGGTCATTCCTAGTCTCTAAAGTTGTATACTGGTTTTTGTTCTATATTAATATCATGATGCATATTGCATGGAAGATTCATAAATTGATTTTGCTTACCTCCTTGAAATACTCTAATCTGATTTCATTAAGTTGATCATCCTACTTTTCTAACCATTTCCAATCTTTACTGATCCAGTTAAGTTGAAAGGGCTAGGCACCCTGTTAATGCCAAAGCAGCTAAGCCCTGTCTTTGTTTCACTTTAATGCCCATTAAAAGCGCTGCCGTTTCCCCTCCAAATGCTTTTTAAACAGTATCTTCTTCCATCCTTTCAAAACGACGTTATTGTACTCCCTTTCGAATTTTTGAAATATAAGGTTATTCCTTATGAGTGATAAATTTATTATTTATTTCTACAATTTAAATGGAGAACATGTTTGCAATGCTCAAGCTTAAATATAATTACTTTTTAATTTAAAAACTACTAAGCTTGTTGATAACCCCTAGCCCTTTTTTCGGCTTATAAACTATTTTTTTTATATATATAATATAAGAAGCAAAGTGACATTTATCAATAAGCACTTTTTAAGATAAAAGGTGAATACCCAAGTTATCCTAAAGACCCTGTAAGAGAGGTTCAGTCCTACCAATTCTATTCTACTATGAATCATAATCTTAAATAAACTCATAAATCAGTGCCTCATACTCATGGTTCTCCAATATGAACGCCTAATCCTCGGAATAACAAATTTAATATTTATAGTTTCAGTTTAATTCGATAACTGAAAAAGCAAGGATTCATATGTATAATTTTTTTTTAGAATCTGAAGAAGTTTATATAATGCGATTAATAAACGAGCCGAGCCGAGTATTGTCCAGCTTAAGTCCAAGTTTATATAATGCGATTAATAAACGAGTCGAGCCGAGTATTGTCCAGCTTTTGTCCAAGTTCGATTTGTTTATTTTTCAAGCTGCTCGTTTAGTTTTCGAATGAATTTTTATCAAGCTGAGTTTAAAATAATTCATGAGTGGCTCGTTTTCTATAAAACCCTAAAAAAAAAAAAGAGAGATTATGCGTGGATAGTTAGATACAAATTATTTTTAAATATTAATTAGTCATTATATTATATTAAATATGAAATTCTAAAAATAAAAACATTGATTTAATACATATTTTAGGTAAAAATAAAATTAAATGAACCATTAACAAGCTTGAACTTTCAACTCGACTCATTTAGTTATCGAGATAACTCATTTGATTTTCGAACGAGTTTAAATCGAGCTATAGCTCACAATCATTTCAGCACCCTAATGCTAAAAGATTGTATGTGCCGATTTTTATTATAATTACCGTAGCTTAAATTTAAGTTATTCCTTAAATTAGTAGATAGATAAGGTAAAAAATTGATAAAACTGTCCTAATGCATGCCTTTAGTTAGATTAATTCTTCTTTTATTTTTACAGTAAATTTAAACTATTTCTAAATTTTATTCCAAAACTAACTCACATAAATCTTTATATTTACTAAAATATTTAAACTAACTAAAAAAGTATATTTGAAATTAATTTTTATTGTGTGATTGAGGATTTTTAAAGTCTTTGTTATTTTTTTTAACATATTTGTGAGTTTATTTATAATTTTAATATTCTATTTTTTATTTTATTTTACATATTATTAAAAAATTTAAATTTATTATTAGTATTAAAATAAAAATTATATCATTAAAAATTTTAAATTATTAAAAATAATATATTAGGTAGATATTAAAATATTAAAATGTAATAGATTAGGTTTAATGAGATGTTTTGATTCTTAATATTATCAAAAA
>CANUEY010131719.1:0-10134 GCA_948099555.1 Croton setiger
TTGTAAGAAGTAAATATAAAATGTTAAATCAATATTTTTAAAATATATTAAAATTAGATTTGACTATATTTATATTTTTTATGAAAAATTTGTATATTTATGTATAGAAATTAATATAAAGAGATGAAAAAAAAAAAAAAAAATCCGTTGTCCGAAATTTGACGGAGGAAAACTAAACCGATGGCACTTAGAGTCGGAAGGTTTGGAAAAAACAGCCCGAAACCTGCCTTGTTTCCATTTTTAATGAATATTGATGTATATTAATTTTTTATTGATTGGTACTGAGCTATTTTGACTTATATTGAGAAATACTAATTTTCATTTTTCCGGTGAAAGTGTTGGAAACCGTTCAGCGTGGTAGCGACCATTTTTCAACCATCTAGTGAAATTTGGAAGAATTCTATTTATATTGATGAAAGGTTATGAAATCATTGGTTTTGCGTAAGATTAGTTGTCCCCTATAAACTCGGATTGTTAAATCGTAAATTCAACCTAAAAATTATAAATAATGCTCTATCAATACAAAAATTAACAGAATAAAATATAGACTTTAAAGCATAAAATAAAATATGAATCCATAATTTTGAGAATCATTACAAGTTCAAAACAAAACATGAATTATCCAAGATGTTCTTCTGTTTAAGATTCAATCGAGAAAATGAGATATTAATTTTGATTTGGAATAAGGGATAACAAATAAGGATTTGGTTTTTGATTTATTTTAAAAGCAATGTATTAAAAAAATTGCATCTTATTTTTTTTTTTTACTTATTCTAAAAGCAATGTATTAAAAAAATAGCATTTTTTTAACACTTTTTTTCAGCGTTTTGGTGGTTAAAATAAAATAATTAAAATCTTAAGATTTCACTCTATTTATGACGGATTTTAATATTTTACAATTTTAATTTAATTCTGATTTAAATATTACATGAGATTTAACTAATATCATTAGTAAAATCTAAAATCTTACTGATTTCACAACTTTTATATTAATACATATTGATTTTATATTGAATTTTTAATTACTTATAAAATAAATTAATAAATGAGTAAGCTTAAAATTTCAAAAGATTTATGACTTTATTAATTATAAAATGTTATTTCACTAAATATTAAATTTAATATATTATTTTATTAAATATAGAGTAAAATTATGTTATTCTCCTAAATTTACCAAAATAAAACACCAATCAATATCCATAAGCTCACATCATCGTTGAAGAAAAACTGAAGCAAGGACTGACCATAAAGTAAAGGAACCTAAACCGCTTTCGTCGTGGCACAATCTGTAAGAACATAAAGAATGCCTTTAGATTTCAACAGCATACCGAGAATCCGCCGTTAAATGCCTTCAACACTTTTTTACACATTAATATTTTTATGACATTATTTTGTTTTGATAATTTAAAAATACTAAATTTATTTAAGTATTATTGAATATTTTTATTTCACTAACATAATATTGATTAAATATATAGAGTTGCTAACACCAGATAATAGAGTACATAGCCCGTAATCTACACATATAAGGTTGTTAAAATCTTAAAATTCTTTTTTCCCAAAAAATTTTTATGTTATTGTTCAATGAAATTCACCAACCACGTAATCATACATACATGACTACAACAGATGATGAGTACGATATTAGTGACAAAAATTTGCTCATAAGATATGAACCATGTATGAATTTGATCATGAAATTTCTGTTTCAGATTCGAAGTAAATATATGGACAAAAAAAATTGTAACAAATGGACAAATATCATGAAGGAACGAAAGACACTGGCTTGGATTTTATCAAGGATTTGATTCTTATTCGATGCATTAATTGTTTGAATATTTCACATAATTAAGGATTTGTCCGAATAAATTTTATAATAATTTGTTTATACATTTGCCCTGCTTCAAGTTGTTTAAAATAACTAATTTAACACACAAATCTAAATTAGTTTTTGAAGGATTAACTGCAAATTATGGAAATGACAAAAGGAAAACTAAAAAATGCATGTTTTTTTTTGCTCAACATTAACAATGAAAGAATTGGACCATTTTGGCAGTAAAAACCTGAGCTTATCAAAAGTTATCACTCGAACATTATAGTAAACATAGAAGCTAGAATCAAAATAAGGGGGTGAGCTACCCACTTCTTCCCAAATGTAACAAAACAGTACTTTTTTTCTTATTTCTCCCTCCAGAAAAAGAAACCTATTCTTCTTGAAACATTTAGAAGCATTTCCTATGAACAATAGATGGTCCGGACTCGTCGTATTCCGCCTTCGCAATCCACATCTGAAATCAAGCAAACCATGTCAACAATTATGAAATCAAAGAAACATTTTTCAATATTGATAAATGAATTTCTGACTTACCTGCTGGAAGGTGCTGAGGGAAGCTAAGATTGACCCACCAATCCAGACACTGTACTTCCTCTCTGGTGGTGCAACCACCTTGATTTTCATGCTGCTCGGGGCGAGTGCAGAAATTTCCTTGCTCATTCTGTCAGCAATGCCTGGGAACATGGTTGAACCACCACTGAGGACAATGTTACCGTACAAGTCTTTTCTAATGTCGACGTCGCACTTCATTATGGAGTTGTATGTGGTCTCGTGAATGCCTGCAGCTTCCATTCCGATCATTGATGGTTGGTAGAGAACCTCCGGGCAACGGAATCGCTCAGCACCAATGGTGATTACCTGCCCATCAGGCAATTCATAGCTCTTTTCCACTGATGAGCTGGTTTTGGAGGTCTCCAGCTCTTGCTCGTAGTCAAGAGCAATATATGAGAGTTTTTCCTTCATGTCCCTCACAATTTCCCTTTCAGCTGTGGTGGTGAAAGAATATCCACGCTCTGTAAGGATCTTCATCAAGTGATCAGTGAGGTCACGCCCAGCAAGGTCAAGACGGAGGATGGCATGTGGCAAGGCATACCCCTCATAGATGGGGACTGTGTGACTGACACCGTCACCAGAATCCAACACGATACCTGCACAGCAAATTCTGCAAATCACTCTCATTGTGATAAACATCAAAGAAATGATTTCAGGAAAATACTCCAGGAAAAAAAAACCACTTTGGAAAAACTCAGAAGTACACACATCAACATTATGATTTGCAAATTAAACAGTTGAATCAAGAAAATCTTTTTAACTGCTTACCAGTTGTACGACCACTGGCATACAAGGATAGAACGGCCTGAATAGCTACATACATAGCAGGAGTGTTGAAGGTCTCAAACATGATTTGGGTCATTTTCTCCCGATTAGCCTTGGGATTCAGTGGAGCCTCAGTTAAAAGTACAGGGTGCTCCTCAGGGGCAACACGAAGCTCATTGTAGAACGTGTGATGCCAAATCTTTTCCATGTCATCCCAGTTGTTGACAATACCATGCTCAATTGGGTATTTCAAAGTTAAAATACCTCTCTTGGACTGAGCCTCATCTCCAACATAAGCATCTTTCTGGCCCATGCCAACCATCACACCAGTGTGACGAGGGCGACCAACAATGCTGGGAAATACAGCACGTGGAGCATCATCTCCAGCAAAACCAGCCTAAAACAAATAAGTAGTTTGGAAAAAGAATGTTTAAAGCTTTGACAATAGGTAGACCAACTCACTACCCATCAGCACGCAGTAAGCAATAGCAATATTAAAAAAAAAAAAAATTGATTACGAACCTTGACCATTCCTGTTCCATTGTCACAAACAAGGGGCTGAATATCCTCGTTATCTGCCATCTCCTGGTCTGTAGAAACAAAAGTAATCAGTCCAAAGTACAACAAGAACACCAGCCTGTGGCATTATGATTGTGCAAGTCTTGTTCACAAATACAAATAGATCCACTGAGTGATTGACAAATCAAATCACAACGCAATGAAATAAATGATGAAATAGAGGCTCTCATGTTCTACCCCACAATTAGAGCATTCTTTTTAGATCTCTTCTTCTTGGAAGATAGATCATATGTATGACTTAACTACCTACCACCCAATCCCACCATAAAAAATAAATATATCAACAGCAGTATATGGTCCAATGAAGTTGTTCTTAGCATGCAGGATTAATTAAATCCATGATTTCAAATAAAATAAAGCTTTCAAATAAAATTTGAGGATGATGCCATGACCTGCAAATAAAAAGATGTAAATATTCTGCCAAGGCCACCCACCTATTTCAACCAGTAAATCACATTTCCTAAATAATATTAATGAGAAAAGGTTAGGAATTTACAAGACAAGCTCCCAAACCAGCATGCAGTGACTAAGGAACAATTCAAGAGAAGAAATTTCGGGTACTGCACAGCATGTTATTGAACAAACTACTGCAAAGTGATCAATGTCTCGGAGATAAGATCAAACACGTGAGAATACAAATTAACACTCCAATAATGATTTTCAAATCTATTTCCATGGCGTTGTGTGATTTATATTCTCTTTGTCATTCACAGCTCCCACTTTCTTAAGTATATAACATAATATATCGAGATACCATAACCAAAAATGAATTTGAATAATCAATAAACAAGAATAGAAATCAAAACCAAAACAGTAATGCAACGAAAGCTCCATTTTTCTTGCAACATTTCTATGTCAATGCGATTAAACATTTTTTTCCCCTTCACAGCGAGCGTTTAATGCGAACTGTTCCTCAATCAAACTGCTATCAATTTCAACTTCCTAAATTTTCCGATCATACAATGGAAGAAACAAAAGCCTCGGATCACATTAGCTTATAAATGAATAAAAAATCACAAAAAGAACAAAACAATTGCAAATACAATATCAAAAACAAAAAAAAAAAATTCCATGAAATAACGGAACAATATGAGAAACAGAGTTCAAAACTTTCCTGCAAGATACAAAAATGCAACTTAACATATAACAAATCAAATGATAGAGACGCAAGGAGATAATGTAATGCTAATTAGAGATTAAGGAGAGAAAGCGAACCTTAATAAAAAGGGATTAATCAGAGAAAAGAGAGAAGAAATGGTATTTGAAAGAAAGCGAAAGAGAGAGAGATGGCACCGAAACGAGTGTGAGAAATACGAAGTTATGTTTCTTCGTTTTGAAAGCGAAATTGAAAGGGTAAATATAAGGAAGCGCGAGATGTAATGTGGGCCGTCGGATTTGTTTTAATATATTGTGTGGGTGCAACTTACAGAGAAGAACGCGTCACGGGCTCGCTTTAGTATGATCTGAGGTTATTATTGCCTGTTGGATCCAGCTCCTTCCGGTTTTCCAGTCATTTGTATTTTTATTTTTTAATATTTACCCCTTTTCTTATTTTTATTTTTAAAAAATATTTTTATTCAATCAGGTTGATTCACTGTTGCAAAATCATATAAATATGTTTGGTTGGTTCAATTCAAATTAATAATCTTATTACGATTGTTTAAACAATTTTATTTTTTGAGTAGTTTATATCATAATTTAATATGTCAATCTACGTAATTAAAAAATTAATTTTTTAATTTTATTAAGACTGATAGTTTTATTTTTAATTTTTGTTGATTTGAATTTCTCCACCAAATACTTTAATTGGTAAAATTTATTGTTATTGAACACTAAAAATGTAATTAAAAAATTATTATTAAATGCAATGTAGAAGTTGGAGTTGGAATTGCACATGTGCATTCCTAAAACAGCTTTCCTTTCTTGAATGAGTCCCCACTGGAACAGCTCATCAAATAAGATTATAGCATGCTCTTCTTATTAAATTCAAATCACCATCACATTCATCAATCTTCTTCCTCTATAACACAAAACAGCAATGTATAATTTCAGGCTATAAGTAATTGGAAATACGGAACAGTTGAAAGCTGAAATGCACAACTGGCATTTCAATCTTAAAAGTTGTAAAATAGTGGTTGTTATGATGATTACTTAGTCACAGATCATGTATTGTGCATCCAATGATCATACCCCATTTCACATGTCCTTACATTTCAGGACAGGAAGAGATATTAATTTGTTATATTAGGTTATTTTTGGAAAGGGTAATGAAATATAATGTAAAATTAAAATTATTCTTTAATGGTCCAGGTGGTCTTGCCCTGCGTTCTATTGCCCATTTAATGTTCTATCGCTGGTGCATGTTGCTAAAGGACGGAGCCGATTTAGAGCATGTTTCTAATGTTCTGTCCCTAGTTTAGCAAATGTTTATGTTTCTAACGTTCTATTGCTAGTGCGTATTTCTAGTGGACGGGCCAATGTAGCACATGTTTCTAATGTTCTATGGCTACGTTTCTAAAGGATGGACTCTATTGCTAATTTAGCACATGTTGGACTGCCCCTTGTTGTACAACCATGGGATGACGACCTCGTATATATATATATATATATATATAAACTGGGTTTAGTTTATTACTTCATTACATCTCAATCAACTTTAGTATTTTTGACATTTTTGGAAAAATCTACCAGTAATAACTAACTCAGGGCCTAAGAAGCGAGAACCTAATAATACTGAGAAAATTGGAAGACAACCTGAGCACTGTAGTTCAGTTTTTCACTCACCAAACTGGTGAGTATTATGTCTCTCAACCAACAGCTAACATAATAACATCGTAGCATATAATGCAAGAGATGAGGGATTTAATGCCATTGAATACTCATACCACTTAAGCAAAGTAAAATCAAATGTAATCATCTACAATTTCAAGTTGGAAGATGTTGGATGTCCAAACCAATAATTAAAAATAACTCACAATTTAACTAGTTAGTTAAACCAACAACATTTATTTAAGTCCCCCAAATAAATTAAGACAGTTTTAAATTTAAATAAGCACGAGTGTTTGAGAGATAATCCTGAGTAATTTTCTAAGTAGAACATACTAAGATCTTGAAGCAATTCGGTGAAAGCATGATCTCTACTTCACATCAAGGAAGAATGAACCACAATATGTAATTCTTGGTTTTGTGAAAAACAGGAGCTGAACACAGCAGATAAGTGTTTGAACAGCTTATTCTTTCTACAGGAATGGGGGCAGTATAACAAATCGGCGGGGATATTTAGGTCTTCCCTCCTTCCCATCGAATAGCTGCAGAAGATAAAGAACAATTACCATTATAAACATAACAGCAAAAAGAAGGAATGAAAAGGGAAGCTTCTCTTTTATCATAAAATAACTTTTTCTCTCTGTATACATGGTTTCAACTTTCAGGCACAGCATATGCAGAACAAGCCTTTCAGAAGTGTGAGAAAATAGATAATGAATCACTGTTACTCGCACATAATAGACATATATATGCAGAACAACCAGGTTTTGATGATATTCTCATATGATAATTAATAGCATCAAAATCCCAGTCAATCACACCAATAGGGTCCTAATGCTGGACATGTTTTAAAGATTAAACTTTAGGTAATAAGACCTATTTTAAAACTAAAGTCATGATCTCTGGACTTCTTGTATTGAATATAAAATAACATAAACTAGCTGAACCAGAAAAGAATATTACCTTCTTCAATCGCCGGTGCTTTGCAAGGGCCCAGTTGGTCATGATCATAGTAGCAACCACAAGAAAGACGTAGCCTGCAACAGTCTGCGTTGCAATATTGAAACCCAACCACTGATAAATCTCTGTAGTGTAATTTGCACATGTCACTATATTAAAGAGAAACCCACGTGGAATTTGATACCCTCCACCTCCATCTGCGCTGCGTAGATTCTTCAGCAATATGTGGCAATAGAAGTTTGCAACTTGACAGATCAAACCAAAGCCAAACCCAATCTTCCATTGAAGATCACTAACAGGAGTGTAAAGTGGGTGGTTCACATAGTAGGCAATGTAGCAACCAAATGTCCAATAATAAGCACAATTTCGGAACACATTGGACAATGGTGAAGTTGCATGGCTAAATCTGTGAACAAAAAATGTTTCCATGATACGTTTGAAGTAGTGGAAGCACCAGTAGAATAAAGCATATGTCTGAACAGGATGCTTGACATGTTCCCCTTTGTACCCAAAGTACTCGTAAACAGGAAAGTAGTAAAAGACAGGATACAGGACCAAAGGACCCAAGTACTCAAAGAAAAATAGGGTGCGGTAGGAAACTTGTGGACCCAGGTCCTTGAAAACTATAGTTAATTTGTTTGAATTCCCATCAGAATAATCCTTCAGACTCTTCTTGTAATTAAGGACTACAGGCCTCTCCTTTGATCCCGGTGGAAGAGGAAGGGTCAACCGCTGTCTTGAAGGGTAGAACTTTTTGGCTGTTGATATCAGCATAAATCAGGAAATTGAAATAAAATCATATCTAAAGCTGCAAAGTGCAAACAAAAATCTAAACATTCCTTACGCCCGCACTTTCCCAGGGACAAGGGATGAAGAATTTAAACAAACTTGAATAATATATACACTCTACCAAAAAACGAAAAAGTCCAGAATGATGAAATAGAGACACTCAGGTTCAAACTCCGATTACAGAACTCAGGAAAGAACTTACTTTTTCAGGTCTCTTGCTTTTGAAAGATAGATCACACACATGCATTAACCACTACCCCACCTAGCCCCACCATATAATCAAAGCAATACATAGTCCTACGGGTATCTTCTTAGAAACCATTCAAATTGAATTTCAATAAGAAATGGCAATTCAGTATATAAAAATGAGTAACTGTTATTTCAACCAGTACGTTCACATTTTCAAGTAAATTCAAAGAGAGCGTCTAGAATTGCATTTCAAGCTCTCACACTAGCATGCAGAGATAAATCAAGAGAAAACGCATGGAATTGCAAAGAAAAAAAAATTTTAAGAGAAGGAAAGAAGTAAAGCAGTCCATTGGCTATAGCAATTCATGCTTATGCACAGACAAGTGAAAAGGAATCAACATCAAGGAGATGATAAGAAACAAAAGAGTAATATTTGGACAACGATTTCGAACCCATAACCTTTGAGTTCCATTTCAGCTCGAACTAAGAAAACCTCAAAATTAAACTCATGGGCATAAATAGACCTACAAATCAAACTTAAATTAAAGACACTGAAAACTGCTCTCAAAGAGCAAAGTACAGGCAACACTTACTTCGTTTATGAATTGCCTCCTGCAGATCAGCCACTGTAGCCTACAAAATAAACCCAACAAAAAAAAAATTACAATTCAAACCCACAATAATCTGGGTATTAGCTTAGCCTTTTACTCAACTGAAACTGAAAAATCATTCGTTTTCTACTTCCATATCTTCCTCTCCCGTTATGAAATAGTAACCACTTTTTATAAAAAAAAAAGAAAAAGCAAAGAAATTCCAATATTATTTCCCTCACATTTTCTTGGCAACCAAACAATTGCAAAATCTAGATAGAAAAAGATAAAGGGAGAGTACCGAATCATTGAGCTCAATTCCTCCTTTGACGAGATCCCTACCACTTCGCGTAACTACAAAGACTTTCATTTTGCAAAGTAATTAATTAAGCTGCAAAGATGGGTGGTACTGAAGATTTAGAGAAGCGGATTGAAGTAAAAATTGAAGTGAGATCCCAAATAGAAATAGGCATTTGAGAAAGAGAAGCAGAGACGGGGGTTTGGGCCGCAGAGGCGGAGGTATTAAAGAAGTGTGGTTGGAGAGTAGGATAGCTAACCATGTTAAATTGTTAAACGCCTCACCCACCTTAATTAACTCTCCCTTTCTATTAACGGTAGTGGGCCATCGTCGTTACACGTCATCGTCTGATAATTCTCTACTTGACACGTCAGCATGAGAGATTAAAAAAAAATCTAGACTTAAGATGAATTAATAGCAATTATTTAAAACTAAGAAGATATAAAATTAAAAAAAAAACCTATATTAGTTTAAATAATTTAGTAATGGAACAGTTAAAGAAATATTACACTCAATTATAAATGGAGTAATTAAAAATTTATACTTCTTCAAATATATATATATATATATATATATATATATATATATATATATATTAATGGAGATATATTCCAATTTATTGAATACTAAAAAAAAGAACCATGTCAAACTAAGGTTAATTTGCCTAAGACGAATCAAATTCTGTTAAACTGTGTTGGATTAGTTAATTAAGAGCAACGTAATACAAAATGGTTATAATTCATAATACTAACTTTTGTTTTGGACGAGAATAATACTATTTGGTTAAGAAGAATATATTTGACTATTGTTTA
>CANUEY010131749.1:0-11472 GCA_948099555.1 Croton setiger
GCTACCCCTTAAAAGGTTGAGTGAAAGAATACTTGTATGATGACATGCTAGCTATGTGAATGGTGATGTATGCCTATGTATATATATATGTTAGTGTGATAATTTGGAAGTAACGTCATCCGATATATGTCAAAAAAAAATGGCATGCTTTATGATATAGGATTTTAGAAGGAGGTGTTACAGAATATACTTCTCTTGTTCAATACCTAGTTCTTGTAGGAATTTCTTCATCCACAAGAGTTCTTTGCTAGCTTCTGTCATGGCAATATATTCTGCCTCTGTGGATAAGAGTGCAACACATTTCTGCAACTTTGATTGCCAAGAAACTGCTGCTCCTGCAAAGGTCATCAGATATCCTGAAGTGATTTACGTGAATCAACATTACCTCCCATATATGCATTTGTGTAGCCTTCTAACATAGGTTATTATCTCTAAAACATAAACACATTTTTGAAGTGGCTTTAAGATACCTAAGAATCCACTTCACTGCATTCTAGTGTTCTTTTGCTGGACTTGAGAGAAATCGGCTAACGATACCAACAGCATGAGCAATATCTGGCCTAGTGCATACCATGGCGTACATCAGACTGCCAACAATAGATGCATAAGGAATCTTCTTCAGTTCATCTTTTTCTTTCTAACTTGAAGGGCATTGTTAGGAATTTAGTTTAAAATGACCTGCAAGTGGAGTACAAACTGTCTTTGCATTGCTCATGTTAAATCTATTGAGAACTTTCTCGATGTACTTCTCTTGAGATAACCATAACTTTCTTTTTGTCCTGTCTCTGGTGATCGTCATTCAATCTGTTTCGCCGATCCCAAATCCTTCATGGCAAAGGATTTTGCAAGTTCCTTTTTCAAGCTCTCAATTTTCTTAGTATCATGGCCAACAATCAACATATCATCCACATACAACAAGAGAATAATAAATTCGCCATCTGCGAACTTTTTGACAAATACACAATGATTAGAAGTAGTTTTCTCATACCCATGATTCACCATAAAAGAGTCAAGTTTCTTGTACCACTGTTTGGGAGCTTGTTTGAGGCCATACAAGCTCTTTTGCAATCTACACACCATGTGTTCTTTACCTTTGACTCTGAATCCTTCTGGTTGCTCCATATAAATTTCCTCCTCTAAATCACCATGAAGGAAAGCAGTCTTCACATTAAGTTGCTCAATCTCTAAATTCAAGCTAGCTGCTAATTCAAGTATAACTCTGATAGAAGACATCTTGACTACGGGTAAGAAAATTTCTTTAAAGTCAACTCCTTTCTTCTGACCAAAATCCTTCATAACCAACTTTGCCTTGTACCTTGGCTATGAATTATTTTGTTCAGTCTTCAACCTGAACACCCATTTATTCTTCAATGTTTTATTACCTTGAGATAGTTTGACTAACTCGTAACTGCTGTTATCATGCAAGGACTTCATCTCATCTTGCATGGCTCTCAACCACTCATTCTTTTTGTCATCTTTCATTGCCTTTTGGTAGTCCTCTGGTTCTCCCCCTTTGATTTAGTAAAACATACTCATTTAGAGAGTATCTCTGGGAAGGTATTCTACCTCTAGCAGATCTTCTTAATTGAGGTGGTTCTTCTGTTGGAGCTAGTTCAACATCATTTTGAACTTGTTCACTATCTTCGTCTTACTTATTTTCTTAAACAACATCTTCTTCTTGCTCATTAAATTCAACACTTTGTGGTACTTCACAAGGTTCTGCATCAAGGTCAACATGAAACTCATTGATAGACTTTGGCTTTTCATTTCTCTTAATGTCTTCAATGGTTTGATCTTCTAAGAATACTACATCTCTGCTTCTAATGAGCTTCTTGCCAACAGGATCATATAATCTATACCCAAAATCATCATTTCCATAACCCAAGAAGATACACTGCTTTGACTTGGAATCTAACTTAAATCTTTCATTTTTGGAATGTGAACAAAAGTCATGCAACCAAATACTCTAAGATGATCATAAGAAATATCTTTTTCTGACCACATCTTTTCTGGTATGCCTCCATTGAGGGAGGTAGAAGGTGCAAGGTTGATCAAGTAAACTGCAGATCTTATTGCTTCTGCCTAAAAGATCTTTGGAAGTTTGGCATGAGAGAGCATACATCTAACTCTTTAATGATGGTTCTGTTCATTCTCTCTGTAATTCCATTCTGCTGTGGAGTTTTGGAAACTGTCTTCTAAAGCTTGATGCCATGTTTCGAGCAATACTTCTCCAATGGTCCTCTGTACTTACCATCATTATCAGCTCTAATACATTTCAACTTTCTTCCTGTTTGTCTTTCAACACTTGTATGAAAGACTTTAAACATATCCAACACCTGGTCTTTTGACTTTATTGGTAAAGCCCACACCTTTCTAGAATGATCATCAATAAAGCTAACATAATGCAAGCAACCACTCAATGACTTATCAATCATTGAGCAAACATCAGTGTGTACCAAATCTAAAATACTAGGGTTTCTAGATGGAGAAGGGGATCTTTGAAAGGAAACTCTATGTTGTTTGCCAGACAAACAATCAGTGCATGTTTTCAAAGGTAAACCTTTCAAAGATAACATTTTCTTCTTAGTGAGAGTCTTCATTCCTTTCTCACTCAAATGACCAAGTCTTCTCTGCCACAAATCAGCAGATGAATCTTCAGCTGTATTTACCAGTCCTGTGCAAACTTTGGCTACGGTATAGTAGAGGGTGCTGCACTTTCTTCCTCTACCGAACACTAAATTTCATTTGGAAAGATTCCAAGTTTTGTTGAAAAATAAATTTGCATAACCCAATTCATCAAAACGATGAAATGAGATCAAATTAATGTTTGCTGTTGGAGTGTATCTCACATCTTCCAACCGGAGATCATAACCAACATTCATTCTGATAAATACTATTCCAATGCCGCAATTTTTCACATATCTATTATTCAAAGTCTTTACATGGCCGTAATCTCCAAGAGTAAGTGAAGAAAAATATTCATTCTTAGAAGAAAATATGATATGAACATGCAGAGTCAATAATCCAAAGAGAATCTTGACTAGTGGAACACTTACTGAGACCAGTATGAGAAATCAAAGCACTTCCATCACCGAGTGCATCAACATCAATAGCTACTGAAGCTACCTCTATATCTTCTTTTCTTTCCTCATCATTTTCTTTGGTTCATTCCTTCTTCTACCACTTGTTGAGGTTCCCGTAATAAAATTACAATACTATAATAAAAATAGCAAAATTATAAAAAATTACAAAACACAAGATTTACGTGGTTCACTCAATGTTTTGAGTTACGTTTACGAGATAAAATTCAAATATTTCTTTTACTAAAAATAGTAGACTTACAAATAGATTATACGAAAATAGTGACTTTCAAAGTGTCTCTCAAAAAACACTCAAAATTATATAAATAATTTTCATTTACGTTTATATACAAATAATATTTACTATAATTAGTATTCAAATTAACCTATTAATAATAACGAATAAACATTTAATGATTGTAATTTTTTTTTCTTCTTTTCCTAATTTATTTGTTAAATTATTGTCTGGACAACCATCCTACAAACACGACCTGCCAGCTTGCCTGAGATTGGAGGTTTGAAGTCCATTTCTAGTGCTTCTATCAGCACTAACACTTCCCCGCCCAGAACTGCTACATTCAAAGAGGCTATGATGATTTTTCGCTGTATAGAGAGCAAGAATCAGAGTAAATCTTTCAAATGGCACTGCCGATTCTTAATTTGCTTTATTTCAATTTGAAATTTCCAATTCAAACTGATAGTGAGAGAACAAGAAAGGATTTGAAGAAGCTTTGGAGAAAGTCTGAACCAGAAGAAGCTTTTTGATGCAAAAGCTCGATGATGGTGGCTTCGACCGGAAAGGATGCGGTGGTTAAAGAAGCGGCGGCGACAAAGGAAGAGGAAAAGGAAGGAGAGGATTTCTTCACCTGCCAAGGCTAGTTTTTCAATTTTTTTTCTGTTTCATTTCAGTCCTTAATTTGTTGTTCTTGTTCTCGTCTTAAGTCTTGTATTTTCATCAGATTGTTTGATTTCATTTTGATTTTCTTTTTGTGGATGAGAGTTTTGCATCTGAAATCCTTTTGAAATCTTAATCTCATTTAAAAGTGATCTTGGTTTGGGGATTGGAGGGGCGGCGACCATGAACGAAGCAGGAAGGAAGGAGGCATTGGTTTAGGGTTATTTATTTATTTATTTATTTGTATTTTTCTGATGTGGAAAATCCACACAAGCATATGGACCCAACTACTCATCCAGCGTGGCTAAAATTAATGCTTTTGGTCATTCAATTGATCCACCTCTTTCAATTTTGGACAGAAATTTACATTGGGAGTAAATTTGGTTAATCCACAAATATTCAGGGTGATTTGAAAAGAAAGTTTTATTCTGGGGTGAAATTGGGAAAACATGCAAAGTTCAAGAATATAGGTTAGGCCGAGGTTTGTGTGATAGAGGCTACAGCAATTCGCGAGGCTTTAAGTTGGGTGAAGTAGCAAGGATGATGGAATGTGATTCAAGAGTCGGAGGCAAAGCGATGTTGAAGAGCTTCATAAGCCACAAAGTCTTGAGTATTTCCAAATTTGGAAGTCAATTCTATTATGTTTGAGATATCTTTTCTTGCGGTGTGTTATGGAAGTAAAGTGTATTATGTTTGAGATAATCTTGCTTGCAGTGTGTTTTTATTCCGGGGTCTACAATGGAAGGAAGGTCAATAATGTTTTGAGAGGTATCTGATTATGAGCCAGATGTACACAGTGTCTTACCATCCCTCTTAGCGTCCACATTACAATTAATTGTGGCATATTGAAAGTGTTGCTACTGCTGGTATGATATGGGAAAAAAAATGGAGAAAGAGACGATTCAATATCATTTATAATTACTCTCTAATCAAAATCAAACAACACACTGGAAAAGTAGATTCCAAGTTGATAGCTAAAAGATAAAAAGGAATGAATGCAGTAAAATAAAACCTCAACCCAATTACAAATTGAATCATCATATCAGATTATGCACATCATGTTCAGCATTGGCGAAGCTTCCATTTGAATATACATACACATGGGTGACATCGCATCAAATTGTTATCTAACCTCGCAGGGACGCCCGGGGAACAGCAGGTAAACCAAGTTCATCCTCAGCCTGTCAAGCATTACAGGCAAATTAGATATGCATATGAAATATGCAGCCAAGATCATACAAGATACTCATTTTTCAAATGAAGATATGATTGCGAGGCACTGAACTACAATATCAGATTTTACCTGCACATTATTTCTACCAGCTGGAACTGCTGCATGTCCTGTAGGTGCTGAAGGCAAGTTAAGTTCTGAATCCATATCAGGTTCCTTATCAGGTTGCAGATAAGAAGGAACACCATCTGCCTCAGTTTCCAATCCCATGTCTGCTTCCAGAGCATCTAGTTCTGCAAACACATGAAACACTCCCATTTGATCAATGGATGACTGTTTCCAATTAAAACACCATAGGGAAGAACGAGGTCCAGGAAAACCAACTGTTAACTGTTGCTCATTGACAACAATTCACATTATTGAATAATTACAGATAAGCCATTTACTCAGGCTTTCTCACAGAGACAAATTACCAAAATGAACCACAGATGTAATTTGACTTACCCCCCATGAGTTCTTCCTCATCAATATCATCAGGCACATTGTAGCTTCTACCTAGGGTCTCTTGGATTTCATTACTGACATCCATTAGGTCCATCATCTCGTCTTGCAAGTTCTACGAATAAATAAAGAGATGTAGTACCATAAATGCCCAAGTTAAAATGAAAAATAGAGCAAGGGAATTCACAAGATCACATACATCAATATCTTGAATCTTCACAGTTTTCATCATTCCTTTCAACTCCTTGTTCGCAGATTTTAAGGCTGACATCTGAAGAAACAAGGATGTTTAATTAACACAGTAAGCAGCACCACCCTTAAATGACTTCAGAAACTAAATTTCTTTTGAATTGACATGACCAACAGAAAATCTTGCAACATTCAATTACACATTTTAAACAGCAATAACTTCGAAGTCATATTTATATGTGGAATACAATAAAATAAATTTACATATACAGCTCCACATTTCCCTTCATCCACTACCAAGAAAAGCAGATATTTCTAGGTGAATAACCATATCTGATTGCAATGTGGATCATCTAACATGTGCTGCATCTTCAATCATGAAAGCCAAGACGTTCTTACTGTTTTATTAGGATTTCGATAGCTTGTTCTAACTGATTTGCTATTTGCTGCTAGTTATTGGAAATCATACTAGTTGGCTGGTGGCAAAAACAGGCTGTCAATAGGAAGAAGTGGTAACTGATTGTAAAATCGAAAGAGCAATTCGAATTCCAATTAAAACATAAAATGACAAACCAATTACATACAAGTTTTATTCATGTTTTCTTACAAATACTGCCACATAATCTCCTTGCATCTACAAAAGAATTTCAGCTGAAACCATTTCAATGATAAAAAAAATACTGTTGCAAAAACATTCTAATAGAGATAATATTGGAAGAACCAAATTTTCATTTTAATTTGTAATATTTTTGCTACTGTGAAAGAACTGCAACATTTTCAATGAAGATACTCCAATAAAAAGTTGAGATCTATGTGAATGTTAATAGATTAAAAGTTTAATACATGACTTCCTACACTAAGTTACAGGAGGGATACGTGATCCATGTCTTTTATTGGGGAAAAAACCATTACCATGAACTGAATACAGTGCAATTACTACAATAGTGCATGAAACAAATTCAAAAGCTAACAAGCATTGTATAAGATTCATCTCAAGCCATGCCTTTTTGTGGAAAAATGAGAAGTCAATGAATCTCATGGATTCTTTAAATCAAGCAGTGGCTACACACACACACACACTATAGCATGGTTAAAAGCTATGCCTGACTCAACACCCTGAAACCCGTAACATTATCGAGCAATACATCATATTTATGCCAAAATTCAAAAAATTTAACCCCAAGCATGCAATGAATATTTATGCTGCTTAAGAGGGTAGATTACATTAACTATCCAGACTAGCATTTTGCCCATATTTATCTACTTTATTCATTTCAAACTTTGGCATTAATCAATCCCTTCATATTTCTGCTGTCTCTACTATCTCTTTTATACTAATGAGAGACTAAGAGAGGGAATTTCAAGAATAAAAGCAAAATCTAGTTCTTCTTTTTCATAGAACATAAAATTGTCCTTAATCAATCAGATAGTAGAGAGAGGTTGTATGCTGATTGTCAGTTTTCATTCATTAGAGTATATATTATAATGCTATCAGTTAACACTAACTGATAAATAAAAGAAGATGATCAATTCATTTAAACAAACAAGTGATCTAAAAATGGAAGGATTGATACACAATGATGATCAAACATTCTAATTGACAAAAGATACAATGATGTCCAAGTCCATTTACATAAATCATGGGGCAATGATTCTGAATAAAAATTTTAGATTGACAGGGATAGCATACCATATGCAAGCAGATTGTTCCCCACCATTTAATTTCAAACATGTAAGAGGACGAGTCAACTAAATGGTAAATTGCATTCACTGTTCCATGAATTAAATTTAAAGTGCAGCCAGTGGACATATATAGCTTCTTGCCATACAGCCATCATATTACCTCATCTTCGGGCAATAAATAAGCCCGATAAGAATGCAAGACAATTTTCGTAGTTTTCTAAACTTTAAATCTTTGATCTCTTTTTTTTTTTTTTTAAGAAAATAAAATCTTGGAAAATGTTGAAAGTGATTTAGGACATACAGTTTGTTGAGCATCTTTAATACCCTCCGAAGCAAATGCAACTTGATCAAGGTTGAATGTCTGGTTGTAAAGCATGTCTCTCTGTCCTTCATACCTGTCCAATAAATTTATCAATTTTATAAATGGCGAATGAACAATACAGAAAAGAAAGCCATATTAATACATCATAGTTGTAAAATATGAGAAACTGATTCATTATGCTCCCTAAAACAAGCAAATCATTATTGGACCAATAACATGGACAAATATTGAACAGACTTCGACTGTATAACTAAGAATAGGTTCAAGTGGCCTTGAAGCTAAATTGTTTCAATAGGGTCACAACTCATACACATGAGTGTTGGATGCATAGTTATCAATGTGAATCACAATCATCATTTCTTGAATCAAGAACAATGATCAAATCAAATTAAATGAGATTGTATGATTGCCAATAACTTCTTAAAACCAATTTTATATACACGAAAAAAAAAATATTGTTGTAAATTTCTATTGAGTTTTTTGGAGCCGTAATCCACTTAACCAAAAGAAATAATAAAAGAGAAGGCCCAAAGGCATATATTATGTTAAAGAATGCCCATTAGATGCCTATGTAATTCGACCCAACTTAAAATGACAGTTAAATTATAAAACAAGGAGAGAAGATATGGGTTTGTTTACACAGTAAACAAGAAAAACAAGAGCAATCTCCCATGCATTGCAACATCCCCCAGCAGCCCCAATTCCTATTTCAATAGGGCCACACGAAGGACTGTTGGATAAACAGTTGTCAATGGAAAAAAAAAATCCTCATTTCTTAGATCAAGAACAAAAGAATGAAATCAAATTGAATCAGATTGTAAGATCACTAATAACTTCTTAGAACCAGTAATTCATACACAAATATTATTGCTGTAAATTTCAATAGATTTTGTTGTATTGAATCTGTAATCCTTTTAACCAAAAGAAATAATAAAAGAGAATGCAAAAATATATATTATATTAAAGAATGCCCATTAGAGGCTAATAGGTAATCAAGCCTAAAGAACTACAATTGAATCAGAAATACAGGCTTGCATAGGTCCTTTATAATCTCTTGAATCTTGCACTAGCTGCTTTATTGAAAAAGTATATACTATCGATTCCAGTGATTCTCATTCAATTGTATCTCATTTGATTCCCCATAAAATATGGATCAATCAACTCATTATTCATGTTTATAACCATATGATTCTAATACCACTAGATGAATGAACAAGGTAATTAAAAGCTGATTGGTAAATGTGTCCTATTCACCAATCCAAAGTGGACAGTGGAGAGTTTGTTTCCTAATCAACCATCCTACGATCCTAAGTTTCTAACCATTTGTATCATCATCAAATTATTTTTATTTCAACTAACATTTTTACCCCCTATATACTCTAGGCTTAAAAACATTCCCTTAAAAGTTAAAACCTCAAAATAATAAGAAATAACAGAAAATAAAAAATAATGAAAACATATATTTTTTAAAGAAAAAATTCAGGAAACGAGGTGATCAAATATCTAAGCACATAGCTCTAACTTAAAAATCCACTTCAATCCATTCCTTTTTCTCATTGTGATATATGAAATCATATCTTCATCCACATCATTTGAGTTATCAAGTGGTTCATCAAATTTGGAGAACCAGAACCATGGTTTAGATTTATTTGAAATGACTATAAGCATGGTACCCCAACATACAAGGTTCCTCAAACTTGCAAGTATTACAAGGGAGGTCAAATGTTGCACAAAAACCTCTTAAGACCTACGGTTAAATCAAAATAGAGGATCATAAAAAGACAATGTGACTGCCAAATTCAAAAAGGCTGCCAAATTAACTTTCACTTTTCGGCAAACAGATGTAAGAACTTAAACCTTAAATCCAAAACATCTCGTCTACTTTTGACCTCAGAGACTAGTTTAAAAATCAATCATTATGGGCAATATAGAAACAGAAACGAGTATTGATTGCCTTTTTCTTGAGGAAAATATAAAAGTAGCTTTCGACTGTCTAGAATGAATGCAGCAAATCAGTAATGGATGGATTCACTACTCAAGCAGCAACAAAAATTACTAGAAGACAGTGAGAGAAAATGGTATTTACATTCGCTTTTGCTTAAGAACCCTCATTGCTCGAGATTTAATAGCTTCTTGTGCAGGTCCAGGTCGGGTTTTCTTAATCTGTTCTCTGTATCTAGTAAGCTCCGCGTCGAGCTTTCTGATCTTGTCATCCACTGATTCACCCCTCTTATTAATCTGAGAAATGTAATCTAAATTCAAATTACCAGTCCAACCCTAATTTTAACGCAATCACAACAACAAATCATTAAACGAACAATAAAGGAGAAAGAACCTTATCGGAAGCATCTTGAATAGACGGAGGAGGTTCTTTATCTTTCTTAACGCCGAAGACTCTTCTCATCCTCTGCTTCTTCTTCTTCTTGAGCTAGAGAGAAAAAAGGTTTGGTGATTTGGATTATAATTGAAGATTTCAAATTGAGACTTCAGGGTATTTTGTCTCGGAAATTAGATTATTAAATTTATATGTAAGAGAATCTTCTCTTCTCTTGTTAGTTTCTTTCACGCCCACGCCACAGGAAGCTTCCAAGAATCTCAAATTCCAATTTCCTTTGCACAATGGGAAACTGTTATATACACCAAATCAAATTTTGATTTAACTAAATATCAACTTTATTTATTGGTTGCTTTTATATCATATATTAGAGTTATTTACCTTATCATCTTTATTACATATATTAACTAGTAATTTATCTACGTGCGATGCACAATTTTATTTTAATTAGCTCATTCAAGTTTTGCACTTGGTTAAATGAAAAAAAATAATATTGAGTTTAGATCAAATAAAAAAAAAATTATCTGTTTAATTTCAAATTTGTCTAATAATAGAAAATTCACTATTAGTTTTCTCTAAAATCTATATATTTTATTTAAAATCTGTAAAATATTTAATTTAAAATATTCCAATTCATATCCGTTTAAATTTTTAATACCCGCATTCATGTCAAACTCGCAATATATATATAAAAGAAATTTAACAGTAACATTTTTATATTACATAAATAAAAATGAAAATTAGGATTTTTATTAAAGAAAAAAATCACAATGCACATCTTTCTATAGATATTGCTGATTTATGAAAGACTATTCACTGCTTCACAATTTGAAATTCACATCCAACTCGAATTCACAACAAATATTAGTTTTAACACTCATATTATCCAAACCTTACTATATATATTTTCATATGTAGTTACCCATAAAATAACTCTTCTATCCCTAGCAAACTTTTTTATTTATGTATGATAATTTTGAACAAATATGATAAAATTCAAATCGAATTGAAAAAAAAAAAAAACTTCTGAAAGTTCAAAGTGAATTAATATAATTGGCAAGCAACCACTATTATTATCTAACGACACTAAATAAAATATTTATTTATGTGACACCCCCGACCAGAGTCATACGTCTTTTTGACGTCATCACATGCATTTCATGCATTTTTGTTTAAATGCATCAGAGTGTGACACGATAAATGACATTTACATGAAATATATGATTTGAGAAATGATTATAAATGAGATAAAAATGATAAACAAGAGTGGTTTTAAGTTCGTTTATCGTCGAAAGA
>CANUEY010131815.1:0-12838 GCA_948099555.1 Croton setiger
AAATTTAAGTCAAGTCGTATTTATTTTTTAGAAAAACTAAGCGATGTTCCTAATCGGTGATTTGTAATGTTCGCGCAAACACACAATAGAAAGCGATTAAATGTGCGGAAAAGTAAATTGCAGAAAATAAAATCCTAAACAACTAATTACATCCTTTTCCTATTAAATTACAATTCTACCCTTTAATTAACCCCAAAATTAAACCCAAACCCAAAATTACAAAATTTAAACATAAAATGTAAAATTACAAAAAGGTCCTTAGAAAATATAAAAAATTACGATTAAGTCCTAAGATTAAGTAATTCATTCATTCAAATTAATAATTTTGCCAAACTAACTAAACACAACTCATAAACATGCCAATTTTACTACACCAATCATACAGTAACCAATTCCAGCAAGTCATTATCAAACCAAAGCAAATTTCAATTTAGCACCTCAACTTTCAAATAATTACACTTTTGCCCTTTCTCACATAATCTTTCTCAAAACAGTCCCTACCACATTTCATGTGATTCCATAATTGATTCAAACATTTTATATAACTTGAAATCTATCCTAAGCAACAAACAATTTGAACGCACAAAAAGAATTATGAAGGCAGCCATTATATTAACCAATTATGCATTGAAAGCTCATACTACATACTCTGCATTCAGAAACAAATTGCCTAACATGTTCTTCTGCTCAATCTATTCCACAACAATTCCAAGATATATAAACAGGTACCAAGACTGAACAGAATGACAGCAATTTCAAAACCTTCACAAAGCAAATAACAAGGATAAACAAGCTTAATTCAAGGTAAAATTCATCATTGAGCAGAAACAATCCAACAACAAAATTGAATGTTCAGACTAATGATTCAGCAGACATATACAGGCAGTATATGATCAAGCTTGGATTGCATGTATTGATCTATTTGAATATACCCTACATGAATGATAGGCCAACTGAAAGCATGTTGGACAAATAAAAGCATACTGATGTGACAAAACAGAAAGCAGATGATTAACCTGATTTTCTCTAAAAAGGATTTCTTGAACTGTGAGTGTGGAGCAGATTGAAAATGAAAGAAATCAAAGGTGAACCAATAACAGATCGACATTAATAACTATTTCATATCTAGCAACAACAATGCATTTATATAAGAAATGATGACCATATTATCTAGTTAAAACAAGCAAAAATCATCTATGGCAGAGGCAGAAATAAATGACCATGCTTCAGAAATTGACAGCCCAGATCAAAGAATACAAACTATAAATGTTGATTCCAAAAATTAGGTACAATTCCAAACCTAGATTTCCCTAATGGCAACCATGAATTATCAAAATAACTAAAACAGTTTATGAAACTCAGAATATAAAATCAATAAAGTCATGCAATCCAGCAAATAGAACCAATAGGGATAAACTCATAGATCCTAACCATGATGCAACCAAACAGATTTCTTACACTTGAAACAGAATGCAACACTGAAAAATATCACCTAGATCTTGATTAGTTCCAATATTGATTAAAACATGACCCTCATTACTCCCAGGAACATAATCCTTAATAAACCAAATAAAACAAGAAAGGCATCTTCCATAAACTAACAATCCAGATCTTAGGTGAACCAACTGCTAAGATGTAAACCATGAATTTTACAATAAGATGCAAATGTGAGCCTACATGGTGATGATAATAACAGTGAGGTTCTCACATGTACATAACAGTTTATAAAATTCAGAAGGGAAAATCAACTAGAACTCGCTACTCAGCAACAAAAACCGAGTCAGTAAAAGCACACCAAAAAGGAAACGACCATGAAATAAGATGACTCAGTTTCTGGGATTGTCAATCAACGGAAATTAACCATTTCAACAGATTGGACTTAAACCTTTTTAGCTAAACAAAACAACACAAACAAGTGTTCAATAAAACTCAAAAACAAATCAAGCACAGAAGTTAATTCAACAAGGGGAAATTGCTATGAAATCGAAGCCAAACAGAATTTTTACCTATCCTGAACAGAATATGATAGGCAAGTCAATAGAAGCGTTATCATCTTTTCGAAGGCGAAATTGTTAACTAGGACATTCTAGCAGATTATACTTTCAGGAATTAAAATCATCAAACCCAAAAGATAACACACAGAAACATCTTATCATCAATCTGGTTCCCAGATTTCACCATTCATATTTAATTAATAGAATGAAACTAAAGAGAGTTTTGATTAAGGTACCTCAGATCAGCCAAACAATCCTTACAAGAAATCTCAGAATCCAAGTGTTCTTTACAGTTCTCTCAACAGCTCCAGAATTATCGAAAACAGGAAATTCCAAGTTGCTAATCCTTTGATTCTCAGCTTCAAATTGTTTTTGAAGTAAGAATCAAAGTTTAATCACCGAAAAACGAAATTGATTTAAAAAAGAAAATAGAAAAGAACAACTCAAGCTTGGGATTTCCCCCCGAAACAGGTTCCCTGGACTTCCTCTTTCAAAAACGAAATTGGTTCCCAGAATCTTCTCTCTAACGAACGCTCTCCCCCCCCCCCCACTTCTCCAGAATCATCTGTTGCCTCTTTATTCTGTTGGTTTCTCCTCCTTTCTAGACCCTTCCTCCAGCATTCGTACCATCCCCCTCGATGTATTCCGCTCCTCCTCCCCTCGCGTCCGGATTCTATCATCCACATCATACGTGTCTCCTTCGGTGCACATCCACGCCATTGTCCTTCACTTTGGCATTCAGTTACACTAAAGGACAAACTGAATGCGCCTCTCCATTTCAATCGACTGTAATCCCCTTAATTTGGATTCGAAACCCTTAATCTCCTCTAATCCCTAATTTGTTTTCTGTTAACTCTGTCCTTCCCTCTCTTCGTTTCTTCGTTCGTTTCTCCTTTGTTTCTTTTCATTTTTTTTGCTTCCTATTCAATTCACACGGCGTCGTTCCACTTTAGTGACAAATCGAACCTGTTCTGGTTCGCTTCGTCCCAATTTCCACTTCCTGATTTCTAATTATGAATCGAACCTATTCCGGTTCGATTCGCTTTAACCTTCCTTTTTCCTTTTCTTACCCCTGCACTTCCTAGAACTCCCGTTTTCACCCCAGAATTTTATTTCTCCTCTCAATTATACCCTTCCTTCCCTTCTTTCTCTACCAATTAACCCCGAAACTTTGATTCTTCTCCGATTTTCTCCATTTCTCCAATTTTCTCCCATTTCTCCATTAATTTTATATTTTTTTTTCAAAAACAAAATTGAAAATTTATTTAAATATTTTATTTTCTAGATCATATTTTAATTTTTAAAATGGGAATTTTAATAAAACAAAATTAAAAATTAAACTTAAAAATTCATCAAAAAGGGAAATTAACTTAAAATTAGGAATTTTTCTTTTTCTTCTTTTTTTTTTTCAAAATCAAAAATTAAAAATAAAAAGACTTAAAAATATATTTTTCGAAGAAAAGAAAATTTTGAAATTGAATTGAAAACATTTAAACATCTCGGGAAGGGGAAAAACTTAGAATATTCTGGGAACTTGAGAGAACGAGAGCTGTTTTCAGAACTTCTGGAGATCTCATCGAGCTGCTGGCATATATGTCATCATTGGTACTTTTTGGGACAAAAAATAAGCATCAACAGTATGGTAGTGGGAAAGATGACCTGCAGATCTTTAATCTCACTATCGAGGCTAATAATTTAAAACAGGGTTCAAACTCTATTGAAACATTTTTACAGTAAACTTTTGGTGATCTGAAAGGAAATCGACAAAAGGGAGCCAAACCCTATAAAGCACCCAGAGGACATCACCATCTATAATGAGATGGTTCAGAGAAACAGACTGTATCAGTTCTTAGTAAGCATAAATAATGACTTCGATAAGGATCGAAGAGATCTCCTAAACCGAGATCCACTACCTCCAGTCAAAGCAGCATATGTAGTGATTAGAAGGGAGATTTTGAGAAGGGGGGTCTACCATAATCAAGGATAAAGCCCTCAGAGATTGGAAGTGGCTTAGCCGCCAAAAGTCGGTCAGGAACAGCCAGAACAGGGGCGAAGTTATCAGTCCGACAGATGACAGAGGACACTTGAATTGATCTCACTGCGGAGGCAAGAGACACACCCGAGAGGGTTGTTCGGTTACCCAAAATGATGGCCAGATAACAAAATCGAGGGTCTAAGGGGGTTATCTCTACATCGATAAGCGATCCAAAGACCGCCAGTACCGAGAAGGACAGCCAACCACTAAGATTTGGTGGCATGGAACCAGGAAGGCGCCGTTTGTGGGAGTACAGAGAAAAGTGGGCAGGGCAAGAGAAGGTAAGAATGAGAAAAGTAGAAGAAATGGGACGTCTTAAGGAAATGGGTCTGCTGAAGTGAAAGAGAAGGAGGCGAGCTCAACCTGCGTATGTGTGGTCCAGCTCAAATGTGCGTCTGGAATTGAAGGAGAGCAGGTAGGCTCTGCCCGCGTAGAAGAAGCCCCCAGTTTTCTGCCTTCTAATCTGAAAGGTGGGATGACTGTTCTACAAGCCCGCAAGGCTAAAACTAGGTAGTGAGCTGCCTATGTCTAAGGCCCATCAGTCTCAGTCCAACTAAAAAAAAATTAAAAGAATGGATTTTTGACTGTGAAACTGATACTATGTCATACGATATCCATGATTTCCAACTCTTACTGAAAATAAAATCTCAAGTTCAGGCAGCCAATGGAAGTCTTGTGTCAGTTAAAGAAACGGGCAGTATTGATGTACTGTCTTCGCTTAAATTAAAAAACTGACTTTATGTTCTTACTCGATTACATAAATTACTATCTATCAGTCACATAACTAAGGAACTCAATTGTAAAAGCTCTCATGTTTCCTGATTTTTGTGTTGTACAAAATATTTAGACGAGGAGGATTATTGGGCGTGACACTGAACAAAATGGGTTGTATCATGTTGATGAAGTTAACCAACAAGGTACTGCAATACTTACTCACAAGATGATTGAAAAATAGGTCTGGCTGCGGCATCGTCAACTGGATCATCCATCTTTAGGGTATCTTAAACTTTTATTTCCAAAATTTTTTGATCGTAGCCATTTTTTATGTGACACTTGTATTCTTGCTAAAAGTCATAGACAGACTTTCTTTTCTAATAACACAAGAACTGATACTCCATTTTCTCTTATACATTCTGATGTTTGGGGTCCTGCTCTAGTTACATACAAAAGTGGTTTTTTATATTTTCTCCTATTTATTGATGACTGCACCCACATTACCTGGGGTTACTTTCTGAAACATATATCTGAAGTGTTTGATAAGTTTATATCATTCTACAAACTAATTCACACATAATTTCAAATACGAATTAAAATCCTTAGGTATGATAATGATGGAGAATATAGAAATCATAAGTTCCAAACTTTTGTTAGAGAAAATGGACTTATACACCAAACTTCTTGCTCATACTCACCACAACAAAATGGAGTTGCTAAAATAGAATTCTTCTTGAAATTATCCGAGCCATCATGATTGAATCTAAAGTACCATAACATTACTGGCCTGAGGCCGTTACCACCACCACATACCTCATCAATTTTCTTCCCACCAAAATTCTTCAACTCAAAACCCCTATTGATACTTTATCTACCTATATGATTCTACCACCTCTCTTGACCTTGCCACCTTGTCTGTTTGGATGTACTATCTATGTTTATGTTCCTAAGAGTAGTCGAACCAAACTGGATCCCTATGCTGTCAAATGTGTTTTTGCTGGCTAAAGGGTTCATCAAAAATGGTATCGTTGTTTTGACCCTCTTTCAGCCGTATGTTCACTACCATGAATTGTGATTTTCTTGAAACTGAATACTACTTCCACACCCAATTAATGGTCAGGGGGAAAACCCTAAAGTTGACCCACTAAATTGGTTGTCTAGTCTAGTTCTATTTGAAATTGTCCCAACAGAGCAAGTAGGTGGTTACATCGAATGTATTTCAGATAACATAGAACAGTTTGAAAAGTCCACCATGTTAGCGTATGATACATCCTTTCCGCCTGAGGTTAGTAATTCTAATTCAGAAGTACCTTTAGATATTTTTGTTGAGGTTACTAATTCTACAACACCTGAGGAACCACAAACTGATAAATATGTTTTTTACCTCCAAGAAGTAACAGAGGAGTTCCACCAAAAAGGTATGAATTGGAATATGAGACTCATAGCTCGAGGAAACCGATGGCAAACCTGGTTAGGGGGAGCTTATTTAGAACTGCAAAAGGATTTGAGGCCTCCTTATATTCTATAAATATTCCAATAACAGTGGAAGAAGCACACAAAGATCATAAGTGGAGACAAGATATGGATGCAGAAATGAATGCACTAGAAAAGAATTGTACATGGGAAAAGTGTAAGGTACCAGCAGAAAAAAGACTAGTTGGCTGCAAATAGGTCTTTACTATCAAACATAGAGTAGATGGAATGGTTGAAAGATACAAAGCCAGATTGGTTGCTACAGGATATACCCAGACATATGGTATAGACTATTCTGAAACTTTCTCCCTAGTAGCTAAAATAGACACCATCATGGTATTGTTTTCTGTGGCAACAAACTATGACTGGCCGCACATCAATTTGATGTGAAGAATGATTCTTACATGGTGATTTAGAAGAAGAAGTGTATATGGAAGCTCCACTAGGGTTCTCAAAGGACTTTAAGTTTTAAGAAGGATGTAGACCATAAAAGGCACTTTATGGCTTGAAACAGTCACCTCGAGCATGGTTTGGGAGGTTTACTTTTGCTATGAAGACGTATGGATATTGCCAAACAACTCTGATCACACTCTCTTTCTTAAGAGGAGAGGGAAATTGGTGACCTGGCTTATTATATATGTAGATGATATGATTATCCCAGGAGATGATCGAGAAGAAATAACTACACTACGAGGTAAACTCTTCAAAGAATTCAAAATGAAGGATTTCGGAAGGCTTAAACATTTTTTCGGGATTGAAGTCCTAAGATAAAAAAAAAATATTTCACAGAAGAAGTACATTTTGGAACTCCTGGCCGAAACAGGTATAATAAATTGTAAGGTAGTTGATACGCCAATAGTTGTTAACCATGGGCTCAAAATCACTAAAGGAGCTGAGTTGGCAGACAAGGGCCAGTATCAGAGATTAGTTGCGAAACTTATATATATCTCTCACACCATGCCAGATATTGCTTATGTGGTTGGAGTGGTTAGCCAATTCATGCACAAAAACCATGCAGAACACATGAAAACAGTTTTCAGAATTGTCTGGTACCTAAAAGGGTCACTAGGGCGAGGAGTACTATTTCAGAGAAACGGTCATTTAGATATACAAGCATTCACAGATGCTGATTAAGTAGTTTATCCTATTGACAGAAGATCAACCTCGAGATATTTCACAATGGTTGGAAATAACTTGGTGACCTGGAAGTAAAAAACAAAAAGTAGTTGTCCTATCAAGTGCAAAAGTAAGAGTTTCGAGGAATTGCTCGCGGACTAGCTGAAGTACTCTGGATAAAGAAGTTAGCTCCAAGGACTACCTGTAAACTTTTTGTAATAATAAGGCAGTGATAAGCATCTCATAGAATCTGGTGCAACATACTCGAACAAAATATGTGGGGTAGATAGACACTTTATTTAGGAGAAATTGGAGGAAGGTAGTATATGCCAACCATTTGTGCGATCAGAAGAATAACTGGCTGACATTCTAACCAAAGCTGTCCCTAAAAAATTTTTCAACCAAGCATTGGTCAAGTTGGGCGTAGGAGATCTTACGATCCAATTTGAGGGAAAGTGAAAGAATGCAGAAATGGAAACGGAACCAGAAAAAGAAAATAAGCAGTAAAGGAAATTTATTTGTATTTATTTAGAATCAATTACATTGATTTATAATATCATTGTAAACAATATAAAAACATTACAATTTGTACAGAAAGAAATAAGAAAGAAAATTTCTTTTCTTCAAACCCTAATTCTAAAATCTAATCTGGTACCAAATTAACAAACAAACTTCATTTATTCTTCGTATGTATTCTTGTTTTGCTTTTAGAATTGGGGCATGGATGAGTTCACCACTTAATTTCAATTTATGAAAAAATATAGTGAGAATATTTCAAGCACATATTATATTATAATTCTGATTATTTAGTCAGAATCGAATCGCCTATGAACGTAATCATAAAATAATTATACTATATTTATGTACGATAATAATGAATTGTAAAAAAATAATATAATAATAAACATGTAGTAGAAGTATAACATTTTTATAAAACTACTAAATTAATTAATACTACTCTAATTCTCATTTCATCCATTGATTAGTGCTTAAAACCAACTTGAATTTTTTCTCTCTCTATCTTATTAAAAAAAAAAAAAAGAAACCTGAATTTTTTCCCTCTGCAATTTATTTTCCTCCACTCCTCAATTTAATTTTATCATCCATATCTATTCCTTTTTTTTTTTTTTTTTTTTGAGTTGTCCTCTAGAACTCGAAAAACCAGATCTTTAGGGAAAAACATTCAGAATTGATTTATATATCTTTTGATTTCTTTTTTTTTTTAATGAATATATCTTTTAATTTCAGTTCTACCTTTACGAGTCTTTATAGAATCTGAAAACCAGTGTTCTCCATCTTGGGATTTCATGCTCCTTCAGTTCACTGGGTCCTTAATATATTACCATATTTCTTTGTTACAGGTGAATGGAGATGAGATGATCCTGGAAATACAAATACTACCAAAGCAGGTAAAGTACCATTTTAGCTCTCGTCCTTTTTATTATGGCCCATTTTATGAGATTAGATTAACCTTTCTTTAAAAAAATTAAATTAAATGTTCATGGACTTTCATGCTTTTGACTTTTCCAGATTGTGGTGATGTTTTTTTTTTTCTTGTTTTGGCAAAATAAATTAATTTCATTCATAATTATTTCAACATTACAACGTTCGAACAACCTCCAGAAACAGAGCCTCTATCTCATAAGAACAACACCCACCATAACCTAACTACAACGTTCCATTGCCCCGTTCTTAATCTCCATTTTCACGTACTATATAATCACGGATTGAGTTGATTGAGAGGAAAATGGAGATTTCGATCTAAAACAAAATTATGGGTAGAAAATAATAATTTATGCCTCTTGCATTACCTGGTGAGGAGGTATGGTTTTTTATTGGTATTCATGAATAATACACGAGTCTTCTTGCTACCAATTTCTTCTCATCTAGATTTAATTGTATGAGCGTTTAAGATTATTGTCTGAGAATGTTAACATGCATTGTAGAAAATAGATGTTAGAAGTTAAATGATCCAAAAAGACATAAATAAATCTTAAATAACTAAGTTTCAATAATATTTTCTAGTTGTAAAATGTATCTTGTTTGATTTGATACCAGTTAGGTTAGGGTTTAGTTTTAGAAGGAAAAACTGTTGTTCATCCAGAAAACTTAGTTTTATTCATTGTACAGATTATTGGTTTTATATTACAAGTTTTCTACATGTAATTGAATGTAAAGATATTTGATAATAGACAATATGATTTGATTCTGATTTCTTTCCTTTGTCTTGCTTGATTATTATTTTGTTTCCTTCTTTTGATTTTGTTTCCTTTTCTGTCACTCCCCCTCAAGTTGAGTCGTAGGATCTCCTATGCCCAACTTGCTCAAAACTTTATTAAACGACTTTCTCGGAACAGCTTTAGTCAGTATATCCGCTAATTGATCTTCAGATCGAATAAAGGGAAGACAAATACTTCCTTCTTCCAGTTTTTCTTTGATAAAGTGCCTGTCCACCTCTACATGCTTCGTTCGATCATGTTGAACCGGATTCTCTGAAATACTAATTGCTGCCTTATTGTCACATAACAATTCACAAGTTGCCTTAGGTGGGAAGCCAATCTCTGTAGAAGTTTCCTTATCCACAGAACCTCTGCTAATCCTCGAGCAATACCCCGGAACTCTGCTTCTGCACTTGACAAAGACACCACCTTCTGTTTCTTGCTCTTCCAAGTTACTACATTACCTCCTACCAGAGTAAAATATCCAGATGTTGATCTTCTGTCAATGGGATTACCTGCCCAATCTGTATCTGTGAATGCTTTTATTTCTAAGTGACCATTCTTCTGAAACATCACTCCATATCCTGGGGACCCCTTCAAATATCGAAGTATCCTGATTACTGCATCCATGTGTTCTTCTTGTGGCTTATGCATGAACTGACTTACAATCCCAACTGCGTAGGCAATATCAGGTCTAGTGTGAGAGAGGTAGATGAGCTTTCCAACTAACCTCTGATACTTGCCTTTATCAGTCAGTGCAGCTCCTTCAATGATCTTCAAACCATGATTAGGAATCATTGGGGTATCAACTGGTTTACTATCCAACATTCCAGTTTCTGCTAAAAGATCCAGAACATACTTCTTCTGAGAAATAAATAAACCCTTTCTTGATCTCAGAACTTCAATTCCCAGGAAGTATTTAAGTCTTCCTAAGTCCTTCATTTCAAATTCTCTAAACAGTCTCTCTCTTAGTTCCCGTATTTCTTCATGATCATCTCCAGTAATTATCATATCATCTACATAAATGATAAGACAGGTTACCCTATTTTCTTTTCTCTTCAAAAAAAGAGTGTGATCTGAGTTACTCTGGTAGTAACCATACTTTTTCATCACAGCTGTAAATCTCCCAAACCAAGCCCGGGGTGACTGCTTTAGTCCATATAATGCTTTCTTCAATCTGCATCCTTCTCCAATTTGGAATCCTCCCAAACCACCAGGTGGAGCCTCCATATAGATTTCTTCTTCCAAATCACCGTGAAGAAATGCATTTTTCACATCGAACTGATGTAAAGGCCAGTCACAATTTGCTGCAACTGAGAACAACACTCGGATTGTGTCTATCTTGGCCACTGGGGAAAAAGTTTCTGAATAATCCACCCCATACGTCTGAGTGTATCCTTTTGCTACTAGTCTTGCTTTGTACCTTTCTACTGTCCCATCTGCTCGATGTTTTACTGCGAACACCCATTTGCATCCTACAGGTCTCTTTCCTTTAGGTATTCTGCACTTCTCCCACGTACCATTCTTTTCTAATGCCTTCATTTCCAGTTCCATTGCTTCTCTCCACCTGTGATCATTCTGGGCTTCTTCCACACTTCTTGGAATAGCTACTAAATAAATCGATTTTTCAAAATCTCTTGCCATCTTGGTCATGCTCCCCCTAACTAAATTTGCTGCTGGATATCTCGACCTCCGAGGTTCGTAATCTGGCTCATATCTCTTTGGTGGAATCCCTCGGTTACTCCTTGGAGGAAGGATATATTTCTCCTTTGTTGGTTCTTCAAGCACTGCAGGATTAGTAGTTTCACCAGATATATGTAAAGAGGTATCTGAGGGAACTTTAAGATGAGAGTCACTGACCTCAGGTATATTACACGAGGAAGGATCTGAAGCAATGGACTGAACTTGCTCGGATTGTCTTATGTTTTCTGAGGCAGCTCCGGTGGAATCACCTACTTCCTCTGTGGGACCAACTTCAGTCAAGACTTGAATTGGGCTACACAACCAGGTTAGTGAGTCAACTCTAGACTGCCCCCCCTGACCACTAACTTGGTGATGGAAGTAATACTCAGTTTCCAGAAAGTTACAGTCTAAAGTAGTAAACGGTCGTCTAGAAAGAGGATCAAAGCACCTATACCCTTTCTGATTAATCCCATAACCAACAAAGACACATTTTACAGCACAATGGTCTAATTTGGTACGGTTACTTTTGGGTATATGAACATAGACTGTACACCCAAACACACGAGGAAGGAGTGTGAGGTTGCTGGGTATATTGACATATGTGGCTAGACAATCAAGTGGGGTCTGAAGTTGAATAACTTTAGTAGGAAGGCGATTAATAGGTACGTAGCAGTAGCCACTGCCTCTGGCCAATAGTCCTTTGGAACTTTTGACTCAAACATGATTGCCCGAGTGATTTCAAGAAGGACTCTATTTTTCCGTTCTGCAACACCATTTTGTTGTGGTGAATACGGACAAGAAGTTTGATGGATAAGGCCATTGTTACTAGCAAAGTTCTTAAATTGTTGATTTACATATTCCCTTCCATTATCAGATCTAAGAATTCTAATTTGTGTCTGAAATTGAGTTTGGATCATCTTAAAAAACAACACAAATTTCTCAAAGACTTCAGATTTATGTTTGAGAAAATACACCCAAGTCATCCGGGTACAGTCATCAACAAATAACAGGAAATAAGAATAACCATTTTTGCAACTAACAGGTGATGGACCCCAGACATCCGAATGTATAAGGGAAAAAGGATACTCAGTTCTTGTATTACTTAAAGAATATGATTGTTTATGACTCTTAGCTAAAATACAAGTATCACAAGAGAACTGACTATGAGTAAAAAATTTGGGAAATAACAGTTTAAGGTACCCTATAGATGGATGACCCAGCCTCCTATGCCACAACCAAGCTTGCCGTTCAGTGGTCCCGTGAGTTAGCATTGCGTTCCCTTGTTGGTTCACCTCATCAACATAATACAGTCCATTCTTCTCAGTGCCATGCCCAATGATCTTCCCCGTCTGAATATCCTGAACAATACAGAAATTAGGAGACATTAGTACTGTGCAATTTAGCTCCTTGGTCATATGACTAATAGACAGTAATTTATGTGACAAATCAGGGACGTAAAGACAATTCTTTAATCTTAGGGACGGTAGAATATTAATGCTCCCTGCTCCTTTTACAGGAATAAAACTTCCATTAGCTGCTTGTATTTGCATTTTTCCTGTTTTGGAAGTAGCATAAAGATCATTACTGTCAAATGTCATGGTATC
>CANUEY010131999.1:0-13703 GCA_948099555.1 Croton setiger
TATTCTGGTCAACAATCTCCAGCAGCTTGCAAGTAAATTAGCACTTAATTAGATCTTTCAAATTGTAATTAATCAGGGTTCTTTGTACCATCTCCACAATCCGATGTCTATCTATTTCTAATGGAAAATATTATTTCTTCATTTACTATTAACACGTCTAACAGAGCATAAATGAACCGAAAACAGATCAAAACTTTGATTTTTTATACAAAGATTGTTAGACATATATAAGCATTCCAGCCTGATTAATAGTTATTGCATCAAGCGAAAGCATGAAACACTAACTGGGCATCAATCTTGATAGCCATAGAGGACAAAGTTTGTTGTCTAATCCATGATAAGAGCTCACAAAGCTCATGTGCTGCGAGGAGAACTTCAACCTTCTGATGTACCAGAGAGGCAACCACAAAAACAGTTTGAATCTTTGTGATTGCCCCAAGGGCCATCAATTGCAATATGATAACATAACTGCAGCTGGATGGAAGAGAGGATTATTCTTTAAGAACTGGAGAAGATCTCTCTCATTCAATTTGTTTTCACCAATCTTCCTCTGCTCTGTTTCTAAACTCTTGATCGAGGAACTAACTACTATGGATTCAGTTATTGTAGAGACATATATATTATGATTATGCAGGGTCCTCCCAACTTAATTTTATTAAAGACCCTAACAAAACCTAAGTCTGGCCATATAAAACCAATCTCCATTAAGACCTATATCCAATATCCATTGAAGCTATGGGGTTCTTTGCTCCTTTACCAGAGGCAAAGTCTATATGTACATATTGACGACATAGTCCTTTGTAAAACACATGCTTCGCTTTCAAGAGTCTAACCTTTTAATTAAAATTAACTTTTGTACATTATGTGGCTCCTCACACTAACACTAAGAGCTTCAATGGGTTTGATATTAAGTTGTATAATTTTCCGTACTATTATAACGGGTTCTTCTCCGTCAATGAATTCCCTATTTTTTTCTATTTTTTTTATTAATTTTTTTTGTTAAATTTCATCTATTTGAATTAATTCTGCACTGATATACAAAATCAGTTATAGGGACACATGTTTTTTAAAAATTGACTCTCGATTCTAAAATATATATATAACTGTTTTGAATCGTTAAATTTATAGTCGTTTAAATTTATAGTCGTTTAAAATTTACAGTACAAAGTCAATTTTTAAATTTTGTGATATATTGCATAACATCCAACAGAGAAGATATTAAAAAAATTCAAAAAAATAAAAACAAAAAGGCGGTTTGAACCATGGTTCGGTCGAACCAACCATGTATCATAACCCAATTTTCTGTACCTAAAACCCAAAACGGTAATGTGCAAGAGTACGTACAATAAAACATACATTATTTTTTATGGTTTCCACGTGATTGTTTTCGCATCGAAAGTTTAGAGATTAAACTTGCAAAGAGCTAAGCATTTTATTGATAAAATTTCAATTTCAAACTATATGTTAAATTGTATTTATGCAGTTTTTAAATAATTTTTGGTGAGTTATAATTTATAAAATTTGATTTTATATTATAAATTTCATGCAAAACAAATAAAATCGTTAAATTGTTTTGCATAAAATTTATAATACAGAATAAATCCGGTAAATTGTGATGTACTGAAATTAATTGTAACCTGCATAGATACAATTTAGCATCCTTCGAAAAAAAAAAGAGAGCCTCATTTATCACTGTTCAATCAGATTAAATGTAAAAAGCTTAGTATACTAAAAATAAGAAGAGTGCTGCCAGGGCACTCAAAATTGAGTGCTATCGATTTGCCATTTTTCTTTTTTTTATTTTATTAAAACAAATTATTGCTCACAACGTCAAAATTACTGGATCAAAAATTACAAAATTTGATTATGTATTATAAATGGAATATTAAAGGTTGAAATGTATTTTAGTCCTATCGATAAAATATGTACTAATTTTTTAATTTTTATAAATTTGTGTTATTTAATTTTTTTTTTTAAGAAAATAATATACTATTTGTGCAATGACTCTGAACAATAATATCTTAATGAGTTAGGACTTAACCTATATAATCCATTAAAGGAGACTTATGGTCCACTTTATAATATGCTAGTCCATATATTTCAGTCTCTTCTCTTCTTTCTCTGTTACTACATAAATCTACCCAATCAACTAAACATCCAACGGGCAATTCCAACAATCCTGGAGTTTAGAATAAATATTATCAAACGATAGCCTTCCTCGACTCTTTGTCAATGAATGCCAACCTAGATGGTCGGCCTGCCTGAACCGGCCCGTTGCTGAACCGGCCGGTCCACAAGCCGGTTCAGGTTCAAGAAATTTTGGAACTGGAACCGTGGGGAACTGCGAACCGGACTTGAACCGCCGGTTCCGCCTCCCCAAACCGCCGGTTCCGCCTCCCAAACCGCCGGTTAATCGGCCACTACCGAACCAACGGTTAACCGCGAATCGCCAGTTTACCGGCCCGGCGGTTCGGCGGGCCAGTTCCGGTTCCATCCCTTTTAAACCGTGGCCCGGCAGACCGAGGTCCAGAACCGGCCCGGCCCGTGGCCACCTCTATGCCAGCCATCACTAGTTAAATCTATCTTTATTGTATTTCTTTGTATCTGTTTTTAGGCATTTATCATTTTTAGAATGAATAACTTTTTTTATATGTCGAGACCAAAGTGCTAAAACCCAAATCATCATTTCACTTCCAGCTAATGGTGAGCTGGATTTGCCTTGAATGCTAAAATATAGGACAGTTTCCCCTTCTAACTGCTGTATTGACAGGTCAGAGATGGGAATTATGAGGTAGATGCGAGAGCTAAGACAAAAATCATAATTTTGTCAACAGCTGCATATTTAATTTGGAGCAATATTTGTCGCCGGGAGATGGTTTTCACCTGATACAAGTGCTATGACACCTCCGAGACATGAGCAAAGTAGTCGTGTTTTGGTAGAGCAGTCTCCTCGAACACCTCAACCAGTTGGAGATTATTTGAGGAGGTTTAATCCTCATAATACTTACTAGAGTAGACATGTAATTTTCATTCCCAAACTACCCCTTAATAGTAGGTTTGACATGAATAGTCGAAATATGGGTTCAATTCTAATAGAAATGAGTAGTCGGATAGAAATGAGTAGTCGGAATATGAGTTTAATTCTAATAGACAGTCCCTAATATGGATGGAAAATCAAAAAGAAAACTTGAACTGTTTTGTTCTTGTTTTGTGACTGTTGATAATGTCTAACCACATTTAAAGTATGAGAAAATATGAGAGATTACAAGAAAATAATTTATTTTCTCATATTTTTTCATATATTCTTATATTTTATTGGTAGCAAGAATCATGTTATTTTATTAGGCAGCCTTGTGATACAGGTGAAAAAATTAAATAAAATAAGATATATCAGCCCTATCATCGACCCAAATAGGCCTCTCCGCTGGTTAAATATGGTATTTTTATATATAGGAATACAAACCGATATGAAGGAATTTGTCAGAAAACAAATAGGGAACAAATAACCTCTCAACAGCTAGCTATATATATATATATATATGCGGAAAGAATAATACACACAAAAGATTAGAAAAAAGGAGTGAGGAAGTAAAGCTGCAATGAATAATCTGATGAATAAAAAATAATACTGGATCTCCACCAACCTTTCAACAAAGCTTTGGGAAGGCTCGTCTGCTCATTAATTCTGAAGCGTTCTCCCGGCCGTGACATTGCTAATGTACAATACAAATACACTGGCAGCTGCGAGGGCACCCACCAGAAAATCCAAACTTGATGTGGAGTATTCTGTCTGAATCATCTTTGTTAAATAAAACTACACTTACAGGGTTGTGTATTTGGCATATTGCATGTAGTTCCCATGGAAGAAGTGGCTTCTTCAAAGTATACATGCACAGAACCGTAAATTTGGGTTTAGAGTTTCTTTGGCAGATTATATGTTTTCTTGAGGAACTTTGATGCTGCTTCATCATTCCGATGACATAATACGCGGAGGAGTGTGTTTGGTTCAGTAGGGTTCCATTCTCCTGAAGTTGGAGGCAGTGGAAGTCTAGACCTGGCAGAAGACCCATATGCCTCCAAAGTTACTCGTCTAAATCGTTCAATGAGGCTCTCCGTGTCAGTTCGATAAAGGGGAAGAACACCTCTGGCTGTGGTTGAGAATTTATCAATCAATTCAGCAGGCAAGCCATCCCCATTAGACCAAAACAGATCTTTAAGAGCTTTAAAATCATCCTCTATTATTTCAGAATCTTGGCGAGTGAAAGCACGGGAGGGGCCTCCAGCAAGCAAAACAAGCAAGAATCCATCAAAAGATGCTCTCATTAAATCAGTGACAACTCGGGTACGAACTCTTTCATGCATATTATCTGATATGATGATCAAGTTGCGCTCAAGCTCTTGAAGCAAAGGCTTAATTCTGGAAGATGAAGGCTCCCCAACATACAGACCATCCCACAAAACATGACTTAAATCATGAAAAACTATTTTATAAGCCAGAGCCTCACTTAGCTGTTGAACTCCTTCTACGCAAGCAGATGGTGTAAATTCAAATTTCTTTGCCAAGCCATTTGAAAAGTCTTCTGTATGAGCGGACTCAGAGTTTCTCAGGTGGGTTATTATTCTCTTCTCCAAAACATCTAACTCTGATCGGATTCGGTGCAAAGTGTTTATACGCACACATAACTGGGGTATGCCAAAGGAACTATCCCCATTCATGGTTGCAACCTGAGAATTCTTCGGAGGAGGATTTGGAGACTTCTCTTTCTTTTTCCACACACCTTGAAATTTTGAACCTGTTGTGCATCTGGTCAACGCTGGCATAGTTGGAACGTATGTATTCCGTGACCCTAAAAATTATAAAAATTGAAGCTATTAAAATCCAAAATCTGAAGCCAAAAGTAAATTACTTGACTTTGCAAAGATTTACCACAGCCAGATTTTGCCTTTGACGCATAATATTGAAGACATCTATCCAAGCCAGCAATCAAGTCAGGTAGCAATGCTGGATGCATTGGTATTGGCAACTGAAAATATGCATCCAAAGTTTCATCAATAATTCGTAGAACTTCAACAGCAGATGGAGCAAATACTTCTTGATTTGCTTGTGGACTCCAGACCTACAAATACCGTACCATGCTGTTAATTCAGGAAAAAGCTAACAACAGAATCATGTGAAAAAATCCAAGGAAAGGAGTTCTAGGCAGCGGCATTCGAATTTTGGCAACAAAAAAAACAACTACAAAATATGTGCAGGATTCTATAAATGGACACAAGTTCAAATTAAGCAATTTTGATCTTGAAAGAAACTTCTCAAATGTCATCACGGAACCTCAACCAAATGATTCAATCAAACGCAATATATGCATGCAGTAATTGACTTTCCAGCCCTCCACATTCATATTCTCAGAAAGTTATGTATTATGGGCCAAAAATAGCAGTAGCGAGATGGATGCAACTCCAAAGAGTTTCCTAAATTATAGCATAGCAAACATAATTTAGATAATCAATACTAATTCAATAGGAAGACCTAGTAAACTAACACAGTTACTGAGCTCAGTAGTAAAAACTGAATGCAACAAATTAAGTGCATACCTCTTGTTGCAAATTTCTATCTACCCATTCCTTCAGTCTATCTAGCCTTGCTTTGATCCATCCTTTTACTAGATTGGAAATTGCAGCTTCAGCTTCATAAGGAGGCATTTCACGTATAATTGCCTTTCCACCATCATCACTGTCAACTGAATCTTCTACAGCAATTTGCACAAGATCTTTCTCCAATTTATCTGCAGCCCTCAGTACTTGTACTGCATCTGGTGTTAACTCCATTATACCAGATATGAATTGTTTTAGCTCATTACCATAGCAAGCATGGAGTGTGGCCACAGCCACACCAGCCGCAAAAGGGTGCCATCTCTTTAGTATTGGACTATAAACTTTTTTCTCATTAACTGCCACCTCACCAACATCCTTAGCAAGAATTGCAAGAACAGGAAGAGGATTGGGCTGATTCTTTGACGCTCTCCTGCTTGAGTCTGCTTTCTCCATTAACTATTTACAACAAACCAAACAGTCACAACCAATGACATATAGTCTTAAACAATAAATACAGGTCCAGATATGTTGTTTTTATCTATGAGATCACACTTGATTCAAGCTTTAACTGACATACAAGGTTTTTAGCTAGGCTGAGATCTTGATAGCTCGGTTACTCATTGAGGACCAACATATATGCAAAAAAGAAGAGTTCTTTCCACATTTGACAATGAAAAAGACATAAAACCTACAGAACTCAAAAAAGAAATCTTTCCTAAATATTGGCAGATCATGAAGGCTTTTTTGAAGCTCTCATAGTTAATAAGAAAGAAACATGAGCAGGAGGAGGAGGTAAGAAGACATAAAATGAAACAATAGTACCTCAAAAGACATCTCTTTTCCTCAAAATCAATCAATAATTACATACCAAGTACCCAATTGTTGAAAGAACATCATATTTTTAGTGTCAATCTAATGCATAATGCAAATAGACATGGTAGGTGCTTCCAAACTCTAAAGTACCACAGGGTTATTGAAGCTAACTTATCTCAATGTAATCAATATTAAATTGAAAGGAAAGACTTGCCTGAGCAAAAACAGTGCGTAGCGATGACCTGATGTAGGTATCAATCCTGCTTCGAGCTACATCAACTTCACCTTTCCTTTTTCTACGATACTCATTAGATATATCCTCAACCAAAATCTTGGCAGCTGATAACCCAAGAGAGAGAATGCTTTGCATTGCATCAATAGTTCCCCTATCAAATGTGTCATGATATGCAAGAAGTCTTTTTTCTGCCCAACCCAATATCGAACTCAATGTAGAACTCAAAACCTTGGAGTATTGAGCATCCTTAGTTGTCTTCGCATCTTTTGCAACTTCAGTCAGCTGAGCATCAGCAGCATCAAGCAGGTCAGTTTCCACTTGGCCAGTTGCGACAAACCGGTAAAACAAAACCCATGTAAAGCAGAGGTTGTGGAGCATTTGATTTATTCCAAGGACAGTCCAAGTTTTCTTTATGTGCTCCATAAGTTCATCAACTTCATCAACAATAGATGATTCTTCGTTAACATCAAAGCAGGCTTCCAAAAGAATTTCATAAAGTCGAAGATTCAATGGAAATCCATCAGCCCAGTGGGATATCTCAGAGAAAGATCCATCAGATCTACTAGCAAGAGATGTAACAGCACTACGAAGCACTTGCATTGACTCATTGTTCTTTCCCGTTTCTATAGGCCTATCTAGAGCTCCATTAATAATTTGGCGCAGCCGCTGTGCAGTAGGATTAGACTTATCAAGCGGTACACGGGGATTTAAAAGAAGTCCAGCCTCAAGAATTCTCATAGTTCTCTTTTGCCATGCTTCATATTCTTGTTGATCAGTAAAATCTGAAAGTTTAAGCTGCTGTAATAGTTCTAGTGGAAGAACAACTGTTTCAATTCGCCTTCCAACCTACAACAAGAATGTTAATAGGAGGTTAACAGCTATGTAATGGAACCATCACAATTCACAACCCAGAGAAGCAGCAGAACCCAGGAGTAATACATGTTAATCATAGTAACAGCAAAACAGTGAAGATTGACCACCGGATTGCAAATTACAGATTAGGATAGAATACTAATATTACTACATAATCAGGTACAAATGAGACTTAAAATCTAGGGGAAAAAAATGACAGATTTTGAGGTAATAATGTGGCATCAAACAATACATAGATATTGTCACTCATAACAGGAAAAGATAATGCGGCAAAGCAGAAACAACGAAGTAATGACAAAAAAGAATATCCGACTGCATTAGCATAGAAGACCAAAAGGTTCTTGAATTGAATTGTTCAGCTACAGCAAAATTTCAAATTTCAAAATTCTTTGGGAAGATCAAAGAGCCAAAAAAATAAAATAACAGTAGGCAATCCAATGATCTTTTTCTTTTTTTCAGATAACAGATAGAAAAAGAAAACTAACAACAATATTGTTAGGAAACTGCATTATTCATTCTAATGAAATCTGTGTTGATTTCTCCCAACAAAAGCAATGAATCGTGATCCACATTTATCAGCCTCGGACCATATTAATCAGATCGATCCTATGTACTCCAAATCAACAAATTACAATAACAACAGTACTAGATCAACCAATATTTCAAAGCAAACAAAGAATTCAACCAAATTGAGCTCAATGAAATACAAAATTTCAGAATTGAGCTAACCTGTCCAGCAGCAACTCTCACTAGAGCTCTTCTAAGCCTGGAATCTATATTATCCGGCACCCGCATTTGGGTTTTCATCAACTCTCCAACAGTCAAGGGCTTCCTGGACTTGCTCTGGCCCGAGCCCGGACCCGACCCTGGACTCTTCCTAGAGCCTGACCCTGGAGATTTCAACCCAAAGGCTTTCTTCATTTTACTTGCTGCAGCGGAAGTCAGAGAACGCTGTAACGCGGGAGAGCTAGGCGAGTGATTGTGACTTGGAGAATCGGAGTTAGAAGAAGAATTGGAGATATAAGTGAGAGGCTTGCCAGCAGAGGTACGCGTTACGGCGACGACGATCTCGTAAGCGGTGGCTCGGAGGTCGGAATTGGTGAGCTGAGAAGCGAGTTGGCCAAATGGAGAGTCGAGATCGGTGGCGGTGAGTTTAGAAGGCATTGTGAGTGGAGGCGGTTGGAGGCGCGGTGGAGTTGACTCTCTCTTAGAATGGCCAAGTGAAAGGTCTCTGAACAGAGAAGCCATAAGGAGAGAGCGAGAGAAAGAGAGAGAAAGAGAGCAGAGAACGAGTAAAGAGGATGGACTATAGAAGAGAGAGAGAGGAGAGAGAAAGATTATTTTTTTAATTTAATTCAATTTTCATTTGGGTAAGAAAATGATGGAGTGTATATTTTGCATACAGTGTTACAGTGGTCCTCTTCTTCTCGGGAAATACTTTCTTCGTATTACTTCCAAATTAATTTATATACCTCCTCAGTTCTCTTTTAACTAGGTGGAGCAGATTTCGGTTATAACCGAAACTGAATCGAAAAATTGAAAAATTTTCAGTTTGGTTAACCGAAATTTTGAAAGATTTTTGTTTTTTAGTTCGATTAATCAAAAAAATCGATTCAGTTCTCGGTTACTACTTCTGAAAATTTCTATATAATTTCGGTTTAAAACTGGCTGAAAAAATTTTGGTTAACCGTTTGGTTTTTTTGGTTAACCGAAAAAAAAAATCAGTTTTGGTTTCGGTTCTAATTTACTACATTCGGTTAATCGAAAACCGACTGATTCGGTTTCGGTTCGGTTAACTAATTTGCACACCCCTACTTTTAACAGATACTTTAGATCATGTTTATCAGACGGTAGAGTTGTGTAGCGGGGTGCGCTCACGTAAATTATCAAAAACCCTATCAGCAGGTGTGGTATTAGGTCAGCACAAGAAACATGACCACAGGCCTCACTAGTAGTCCACGAACTACCGAATTTTCTAGCTTTTTGACCAATTGCAAATGGACATTTGTCCATCTGTTTTTTTTTTATTTTGTATTTATTAAATATGAGTGTTTATTTTTGATTTAGTAAGGCGCCATGAATGAGTGACACGATCTAATAGTGGTCTAGCAGTATGTTGGATCCACTTTTGCTAATGGAAAGGAGAGAGTGACCTACGTAGTCATCCATATGGAAGACTACCAATAACTATGCCCTTAGGGCTTTTTAAAGTGTTTGAAATAAAGACTTCGGCTTTTTTTTGGTGGAATTAGGAAAATTTACCATTTATCTTTCAGTGATTTGGATTGGGAAAAATGAATTTTTTAGTAACTGTGTCAAGCAGATGCAGGCGGCAGAGGAGACAAAAAAATCTGTGTTTTATAGTAGAAGATAGGTAGATCACGAGTATATATAATTTGGGTGCAAAACATGAGGAGTAGGGTTGCAAACGAGCCGAGCCGAGTATTGTGTTGCTCGAGCTCGGCTCGTTTAAAATTTCACGAGCTCGAGCTCGTGTTAAATTCCACGAGCTCAAGCTCGAGCCGAGCTCGTGTTAAATTTCATGAGCTCAAGCTCGGCTCGCGAACTTGGCTGGTTTTGAAACTCGAGAGCTTAGCTTGTTTTAGGCTCGTGAGTTTGGCTGTTTTATGTTGCTATTTGAGCTCGAATTTGAGCTCGCAAATAAACTTGAATTCGAGCTCATCTCGAGTTTGAGTTTTAGCTTACAAATAAGCTGGAACTCGTTTCCTGCTGTTATTCGAGCTCGTGTTCGAACTCGTTAAGAGTTAGTCAAAAATCAAGAAAATTCATTTTTAATGTCGTTTCAGTGAGAAAATGAAAATAGCAGTTTCACTCAAAGAGAAATGAAATAGCAAAAAATGAAGTAGAGAGGCGGGTGACTTAGCTGAAGCATATTTTTTTATTTGGTACCAAAATTAATCGTTTTGATAGGCTCGCGAGCTTATTTAACGAGCAGCTCGCGAGCCGATTAAACGAGCTACTCACGAGCTTTTTTAAATGAGCTGTTCGCGAGCCGACTCACGAGCCTAACTGCTCGGCTCGAACTCGGCTCGTTTATTAAACGAGCTTAAATTTTCGGCTAAGCTCGGCTCGTTTATTATCGATCCGAGCCACGAGTCGAGCTTTTATCGAGCGAACACCGAGCCGCTCGCGAACGGCTCGGCTCGTTTGCAGCCCTAATGAGGAGATACGGCTAACTTATATTAAGCTAAAATTATGAATTTCATTGCAAGTGTTAGAAAATAAGTGCAAAATAAATAACAAATGCACACAACTGTTTTGTCAGTTATGAAGAAAAATTATGCACAAATTTCATATGCAACTACAGTGGTGCATATGTAGAGTGTTATTATATGTTTTATACCCACATTGAACAAATTGGTTACACTCACTTCGAAAAATACAATCAATTATCAAAATATGTTTTGTTTTTTAAAAGTGAGAATGAAATTTTCATTAACTTGAACTAGAAAAAAAGGTTCTAAAATACTTAGGGGAAGCCATCTATCAGCGAAGGTCTTATCCTCCAACCTTTATTGCTTGAACCTTTAAATTGAATGAATTTAACATCCAACGATACAAAATCAATCACTCTGCTCGATTTTGTATAGTTGGATGTTAAATTCACTCCAATTCTATTGAAGTTTTAGACGATTAAAGTTGGAGAGATAATGAAAATTTTATTTTTTTTCCTTTAAAAAAAATGCAAAATCATAAATATTGCCCACGATCATTACGTTATTATGATAAAAAAAGGTGTACAATCATTAATATACAACCAAAATAGTGCATATACAGAGTGTTATTATACATTTTGTACTCATATTGAGGAAATCGGTCACCATCAGTTATGAAAATGAAATATTCGTTCTTCCTCCTACCTTCATTGCTAAACCTTCAAAAAATAAATAAATGAATTTAACACTCATTTTCAAAACACTTTGATCGATTTTGTGTAGTTGAGTGTTAAATTCATTCAATTTCTTTTCAAGATTTAGGTGGTAAAGGCTAGAGGAATAATGAAAAATTCAATTCCCCATTTTTTAAAAAAGATGACATTGTAAAAAATGATGTGGCTAATTTGTTCAATATAAGTGCAAAGGTCTAATATCACTCTGCATATGCACCTACATTAATTATTTTGCACCATTTGCATCATAATTGATGCAATCATTGAGTGCATTTATCATTTGTTTTAGCATTATTTTTTATTGCTTATCATGTAACTCTTAACATATAATTTAATGAATTGGCTGCATATTTTTTATATTTGTATTCAAAAAGTCTACAATTGTTACTCACCTTTTTTTTTATTTTTATAAAATACGCAGTTACTTACCTCATCTGCCATCTTCTACACTCTACTGGTAGGCCAGCTAAAATATTATTTTCACCTGTTGACAAATTGTGCAGAAATTCTACACAAAAGTACATTCTCTAACCAATTTTTAGGGGCAAATTAGTAAAAAAAAAGGTAAAAGAACAATAAAATTCCTATTAAATAAGAACAAATATAAGTATTTTTTTAACTTAGAATTAATTTATATACTAGTAGTAGTTTAAAAAATAATAATTTTTTTTTCTAAGAAAAGTTATAGGAAATGTCATTCTTTACAATTTAAATACTAATTATTAAATAAATTTTAATTTATTTTTTAAATTATTAAGTAAATATCAATTTTTTACAATCAAGAGGATCATATTTCATTAGATAAAGAGTCACCGATTATGATCTTCAATACAAAGAGTAACTACATCCAAAATTTGGTAACAATAAAAAGAACAAGCTTGCTTTGCTAAAGAATGAGCAACCTTATTTACTTGCCTTCTTATCCATGCTAATGTCACAAGCGGCATTTCGCATAAAATTTATTGCAAATCAACCAACACAAGAAACTAATCTACAAAAAGCTCTAACTGACCCTAAAGGACTCACAATACCTAGGAAAAGACTAGAGATGCCATTAGTAAATTGACCTACATCATCTCGAACAATACTAGCAAAAGACCAGCGTCCATTTAAAGCATGAATAGCAGCAGCAACATTACACTTGATCCCACCTAATAGAGGAAATATCCAGGCTTGAGAACTCGATAGCACAGCCTTATCTCCATTAATTCTTGCTCTCCTTCTGTCTTGAACGTTACACTTGTTAAATCTCACACCGGATATTGATTGAGATTTGATATGATATATAAGTTTGACCAACTAACCACTTAGTCAACTTTGATTAACCATTTTAGGCCAGTGGATTTGGGCCTAGGTAGTTGACGATGACTAGTTAGGTGTATCATTTTGGAGGCTTCTGCGATCAGACTTCGGTCTAGCTGCATGCCGGTTGTGGCCCCGAGCTGGGTTATAAAAAGAATAGTATCACCAGCCTGAAGTGTGATGCATCACCTGGTGATGTTTGTGTTTGTGTGCCACAATGAGGATTTTATGTGCGAAAATGAGGGAAGTATATGAAATCTCACATCGAATATTGATTGAGATTTGATATGATATATAAGTTTGACAAACTAACTACCTAGTCAACTTGGGTGAACCATTTTAGGCCAGTGGTAGGTGGATCATTTTGGAAGCTTGTGCGGTCAGACTCCGATCTAGCTACATGCTAGTCGCGGCCCCAGGCTTGGTCGTGACAACATTAGTCCTGGCGAAAGCTCACTGTAGCTACACTAACAAAATAAGGAGAAGACTCCTTCCTTTGCCAAACACGAGTATTTTTGTCAGTTCATAGAAAATAACATAAGGTTGTAAATCTAACCTCACCCAATGCCATCATGTTTCTGTAACAGCCAACCCCGCCACTCCTTGTTACGTAGAATCAAAATGCAAAACCCGACTGCTAATTAAACTACCCACGTATCTTCTTCTCATTCATTGTTTTCGCTAATTACGTCTTTAACCGTTCACTAACTGATTTTTCGCAATTCCAGATTTGAGAAAGCTTATTTCGCAAGATCATTATACGAATATGTAACTTTCGCAATTTCATGTTGCGTTAGGTCCTCTTCATGTCCACTATTTGAATTTTGGTATTTTTTTAATGATTTTATATATATATATATATATATATATATATATATCTATATAGATATATATATATATCTATATATATAGATATCTATAGAGATTAAATAACAGATATGTCAGAGGGAGTGATTTTAGGTTTGAAATATTGTTTAT
>CANUEY010132005.1:0-13244 GCA_948099555.1 Croton setiger
AATTAAATTAGGACGGTTTGTAATTATTTTCTCCTAAACGGAGAAAGAATAATTTTAAGTTCCGCATTTAATTTCCGCACTTTACTTGCTTTTAATAGTTGAATTTGATTTTCGCAAATGACCGAAAATGCCATTTAGGAACATCGCTAGTTTAACCACAACAACGACATTTTTATTTCAAACTTAAATTTTGGAAAAAAAAAACAAACCAGAGGCCGGTTTTACCGGGCGGCGGTTTAAGTAAAACTTAAACCGTCGTACCTTACCCGGAATCTCTAAATTTTTTACCATTGCCTTTTCCAAAATAAAAACGGAGTCATTTTTGTAAAACAAAATTGGTGTCCCGAAAACGGGTGGCGACTCTTCGAAAATCATTTTTAAGACCGACTAGTTTCGGCACCGCAAAAACCTTAAAAATCGGTTTTGTCACCCTCCTTTTAAACAAATTGTTTTTGTTGGCGGCCAAAATCGGGCCGTCAACACATGCCAATACCTACTTAAAACTTGTTTTTGGTGTCAAAATAATACATATAACACGTGTAAGAAGTTTCGTAAAAATCCGAATCCGAAAATTTGTCGCGGTTCGATCGGTGCCCTAAACCGAGTCTGAAGCTTGACTATTTTTTTTACGGAACTAAAACCGTACAACGTCGTCGCACAATTAGGGTTCCAAAACTCTTTAAAACATGTTAACAAACATATATCAAAATATCAAAATCATTTGACTCATATTTGACGCGATTTCGGCATTTTCCGATCGCGCGGGTCCGAAAATCCTACTTAGCTCCGTTTGTGTCTTCCGACGGCAATCGAGCCTATAACAAAGCTTGAATTTCTCATTCAAATCATATATTATCATATTCAAAACATATCCAAATCATTTACTTTAAAATATTGCGCGTTTCCGACATTTTTCGGTCGCGCGAGCCAAACACCCTAATTGGCTCCGTTTATGTCTTTCGACAATAAACGAACTTAAAACATACTTTGTTTAACATTTCTAATTCATATATTTCCATTTCCAAATCATTTAATTCATTTTCATGTCATATATCATATCAAACTATAATGCATTTTAATAAAAAAATGTACAAAATGCATGTAATGACGTCAAAATGACGTAGGACTTAGGTCGGAGTGTCACAAGGCGTCAGTTATAGATTTTTAATCGAGAGATAAACATCAGTTGCCTTTATCAAGGGATAGGCGTCGGTTTTAGTTGTTTTTATCAAGGGATGATCATTAGTCAAAATGTGGAAGAGTACAGTTAGCAGATTCAATCAAAGACCAGAGTTTGGGTTCTGTAACACCAGATTCATCATCAAAATGTGGAGGATTGAAGAGGATAAGTTGTTTTCATCAAGATTTAGCCAAACCCTCGAGTAAGTATTTCTCCCATAGCGTCATGTGTTACTTTGATAAAATTTGTGTGAAACACAAATTATATCAAAATGGGGGTAAACTCTTGACGCTTAATTTTTTGTCCTAAAAAAGTACCGATGATGATAAAATGCCTAAAGCTCAAAGAGATCTCCAGAAGTTCCAAATAGCTTAGTTCTTTTCTGCTCTCAGAATATTTTAAGTTCTTTCTTGCTTCCGGAATGTTTTAATGTTTTCAATTCAATTCAAAAATTCCTCTTTCTTCAAAAAATAACATATTTGAGTCTTTTTATTTTTAATTTTTGATTTTAAAAAAGAAAAAGAAGAGAAAAGAAAAAGAAATTCTAATTTTAATTTAATTGTCTTTTTTGTCGAATTTTTAATTTTAATTTTGTTTTGCTTTATTTTCAATTTTAAAAAATTAAAATATGATTTGAAAATAATATTTGAAGAGAGTTTTAATTTTAGGTTTTTCAAGAAAAATAAAATTAGTGAAGAATAGGGAAGAAATTGAAGAAAAGGGTGAAATTGAAGAAGAGTAAAAAAAGATAGGGAGAATTGAAAGCAGGAAGGGCATAATTGAAAGAGGGAGAAAAGTTGATAGGTGCAAAAATGAAATTATGGAAACTAGAGGGGCGGAAAGCAAGAAGGCTGAAGTTTAGAAGCTAAAACGGCGTGTTTAGAGAGTAAACGACGTCGAAACACGGCTGCGTTTGGCTGAAACGCGGAAAAAGGAGATTATCGTAGCTTTGCTAAAACGAAACAGAAAAGTGGGTTGCCGTATCAGTGTTGAAACGAAACAGAAGAAAGGGGATTAGGGATTTAGGGGACGAAATTGAAAATCCAAATCGAAAGGATTACAGAAATGAACGAAATTGAAATCAAAAGAGAGGAGAGGGGATTGAACAGTAAGGACGAGAGAGAGAGCCAGAGAGAGAAAGGATTGGAACAGAAAATTAAGGCATCGAAGAGGAAATTGGCAAGCAACAGAAACGAAAATTAGAGTATAACAGAAAGGAGAGAGAAAGAAGAAGTGTACTGTACTGGAAGAGAAACAGAATGAGAGGCACGAAGGATTCCGAAAAAGAAGGAAGGAGAGACAGTTGGGAGGTGATGTACGAATAGGAAGAGAAACGAAGGAAGAGGCTATAAGAGGCAAAAGCAGTCCTGAGCAGAAGGGGAGATTCTGGAATCAGAGGTTATTCTGGAACGAAGAAATTAATTTGTAATTTTTTTTTAAAAAAAATTAAAGTTTGGGGACTCCTTTCGAAAATTAGTTTGAATTCTGTAATTAACTTTGATTCTCGTTTCAAAATCAATTGGAAATCGAGAATCGAAACTGTTTTTATTTTCCTCTTTCTGTAAACAACTGTTTCTGGAATTGGAACCTTGAAGCTGTAAAGGAATTAGAATTTTCTCTGTAATGAAGTTAGCATCAATCTGAGGTACTGTTGATTTCTATTCTCCTTTTCTATTTCAATTTAATTATCCAATATGAATGGGTTAGTCTGGGAACCAGACTAAGTGTGATGTTTGCTTCTGTCATCTGGATAATTTGATGTTCCTTTCTTTATTGTTTGAATGTTTATCTTTCTTGTTCTAATGATTTGATATTGTTTGAATAAGAAAACTGAATATTGATGACAGTGATGATTCTATGTAGTTTTTATTTGAGATAAATAGAATTGTCTGATTCACTTAGGTGTGTTGTTTGCTCCTCTGGATTCAAATTATTTGGCCTGTGTTCATTGTCATTCTATGCAGTATGAATTTGAAATAACCTGTTCTGTTAGGTTTAGTTTTATACTTGCATTTCATGATGTTTGATTATCATTTCTATAGTTAACATTGGCTATCAAGGTCTATATACTGTTAATTTGTTCTGTCGAAAGATTATTTGAGTTAATTTAGTTGCATCTTGAAAATCTGCATATATTGTTTCAATCCAGAAATCTTTTGTTTACTTTGTATGGGTTGTTCCTTCATGTTTGTCATTGGTATGAATCCTGTGAGTACCAACATGTCATTTTTGATGTTTATCTTATGTTTAAAAAAAGAATAAATATAGGTCTTCTTTTGAAATATTGTTATTGATTTAAACAAGATCTCTTTAGATTCATTGGTTTACATCAATCTGAATTGTCAGTTTACGTAACATGATCATTCTATACTATTTTTGCCATTGATAATTCTGCTTGTTTCAACCACATTTCATATTGTCATACCTCATAAAAGAATGCATTTCTATTTAACCATTTTTAAAATCATTTTCTTCTTAAAATCAGATTGTTGGATTCATAATGTTTAACCTTATTTGCATTTTTATCTTTTCATAATTTTGCTTCCATTCTTCAAGGTTTAGAACCGGTTTACATATTATGCTTTCATTTTAGTCTGCATAAAACGGTTTGTTAATTACAAGTGAATTGTGCTATTGTTGCTGCTTTTGTTTGAAAGCAGTCATAATAGTATTGCTGGAATTGTTGAATGTTGTTGTGATCTAGGAGGTATAGTCATGAGTTGATATGCAATGTATATGTTGATAGTATCAAATCCAGCCCTTGTTTTGTATGTAATGTAGGCTATTCATAGCATTCAGTTTCAAGAAGGTCTTGTTATTAAGCATGTTGGTATGTTTCAGAAGTAGGAAATGGGCAAATAGACAGAACACTTTGAATGAAAAGCTTGCTGGATTGCAGAGTTTAGGTTAGGGCAATTTGGTTATTTACTAAAGTTTAGGTATTAAATTGAAAATTTGTCATAATTTTTTTCTGTTTTGCTGAAATTGTATGATTTATCTAGTACTTAGCTTATTTGGCATGTTTTAAAGCGATTTGGTAGCCTTCATTGAATTAAGGGGAATTTTGTAATTTTGCATATTTTGGAAGGCCGGTTAGTAATTTTGCTTTATTTGCATTTTGGATGTTGTTTTGCATGATTGGATATTTGTTATTTTGATTTGGCAAATTTTATGGTTTGAATGGATGATTTTTATAATTAGGGACTTAATTGTAATTTTCCTATTTTTTAGAGGACCAATTTGTAATTTTCCAATTAATGTTTTATTTTGTAAATTTTTGGGATTTTGGGTTTAAATTGGGATTTGAAAGGGTAGAATGTAAATTTATAGGATTTTTTTTTTTTGTAATTATTTTCTCCGAAAACGGAGAAAGAATAATTAGATTTAGGATTTTACTTTCCGCACTTTATTTTTCCGCAATTTATTGTTTTCTGTTCTGTGTTTACACGAACTTTAGTAATCACCGCTTAGGAACATCGCTTAATTGCTTTTGAAAAATAATAATCGAACTTGACTTAAAAATTGGAAAGCGATTTTTGGTTTGAGATGCCGGTATATCCGGACGTTAGTCGAAATGAAATTTCGTCTTATATACCCAGCATCTTTCGGTTCAGACTTGCCTTATCCAAAATTAAAAAACGGAGTCAAATTTTTTATAAATTAAAATTTGGTTTTTCATAAAACCGGTTCCCGACGGGTGGCGACTCTAAAAACCAATTTTAAGACCGACTAGTTCGGTACCGATCCAAAATTGCTTTATTACTTTAAATTAAATTTTTTTCGGTTTTTAACAAAATCGGGAAGTCCAGAATCGGGACCGTCATCAGATGCATGTATGCATGCTATGAGTGTGTGAATGTAAATTTAGGCATTTTAGTCGGATAAGTTTATCGACGTCCGTGGTCAAAAAAGGAGTTTATCAACGTCCGTGATCGAAAAGTGTGTAATTTAGGCCTTTGGCCGAAAATGAAGTTTATCAACGTCCATGGTTGAAAAGTGTGATTTTTAGGTCTTGTGACTGAAAAAGGAGTTTATCGACGTCCGTGGTCGAAAAGTGTGAAATTTAGGCCTTGTGGCCGAAAAAAAAGTTTATCGACGTCCGTGATCAAAAAGTATGATTTTTATGTCTTGTGGTCGAAAAAGGAGTTTATCGACGTCCGTGGTCGAAAAGTTTGATTTTGTGTTGTTTCTACTGGGGGAGATTGATTTTTGTTAGGCCTTAGGGCCAAAAAGATGATTTTTTTGAATGCCTCCGCTGCGGGAGAATTGGTTTTCTAGGCTGTTTGGCCAAAATAAGCATTTTTGTATGTTTCCGTTGGGGAAAAGGGGTTTTATTAGGTCATGGGGCCAAAAGTGTTATTTTAGTGTGGCGCTGTGGCCAAAAGAGTGATTTTTAGACCTTGAGGCTAAAATTAGATGATTTTAGGTGGCACTGGGGCCAAAAGACTAATTTATTTAGGACTCAAGGCCAAAAGGTGTGAGTATGCTATGCAAAATGTTATGTATGCATGATTTGAGAAGGGGTAAAAGAGAATTAAGTCAAAAAGATTGAGTTTAGAATCATACTTGTGGCAATTGGCGTCCACTTCGCAGCTTCAGTTTGATTTGGACTTATTTTATATGTGAGTATTATGAATGAATTCAAGTTATCACAACAATGCAATGCAGAAAGCAGTAAAGAATTGCCTGGAGATAAGGAATCATCGAAGGCAAAAAGGGAGAAGAGAGTGGCTGTCAACACAGCTCAAGATGTGGGGAGAAAGTGTGTTGAAGGGGTTATTTATAGGGGATTTTCGGGTGAACAGTTGACTTAGGGCGGCCCGGAGCGTCCTCGGAGGGCGGCTAGGGGCGCCCCGCTTCAGCTGTTCGAGCGTTTTTCCTTCTGGAGCCTTTTCGGGACGTTCCGGGACTCCGATGGCTTTTCCGAAGGCATTTCCGTGACCCTCGTAAAATTCCGGACGTTTCTAGTACCATGAAGGCATACTTTCGACACTGTTTCTCGGTGACGCCCGGTCCGGCTCCACTGTTTGTAGTCTGAGAAACTCGATTTTTCGGGTCTCAAAATTCGAGTATTCATACACGGATATCCTTATGCGTGAAGGTATGTAGCAACATACTTTATTTTATAACTGGTTTTAGGGTTTACGATATTTTATTAATATTAACTTTTTTTGTAGATGGCGCACCAAGAAGAATATGCAGGACATCACCAGCCATAATTTGCTGAGCTACATGTGACACCTCCAACTTCAGCCTACGTCGTTCCGACGTCATGCATTACGTGCATTTTCATTAAAATGTATTATGATTTGATAATTAAGTTAAACATAGATTATATGTTTTGAATATGATAATATATGATTTGAATAAGAATTATAAGTTATGTTATAGACTCGTTTGCTGTTGAAAGATACAAACGGAGCTAATTAGGATTTTTAGACCCGCGTGACCGAAAAATGCCGGAATTGCGTAAAATGAGAACCAAATGATTTTGATATGTGTTTATTAACATTTTTAAAAGAGTTTTGGAACTCCAATTTTGCGATGACGTCGTATGGTTTCGATTCCGCGGAAATCGTCGAGATTTCGGAGTCGGATTAGGGAACCGATCGGGCTGCAAGTATTCTCGAACCCAATTATGTTAATTTTGTTAATAATAATAATAATAATAATAATAATAATATATAAGAATTAATTAAAATAGTGACATCTGTCATTTAAATGTTGCTATTCACAACATAATTAGCCACGTTTTGGCTAACTCTTATCAAGAAAAAAACAAATAAATGAAGTAAAGGTTTGTTTGTAAAGAAAGAAAGAAAACAAAGAAATAAGGGAAGTGATTGTGAGACGGTAGAACAGAAATAAAGAAAAGAAGAGACCTAAGGTTAAGAGGAAATAACAAGATAATGACTATTTTCCTTATCTAATTAATTGTTATCCACGTGAATTATTTATAGTGAAAGTGAAAGTGAAATACAAGAATGATTTAGTGTTTCTTTTCAAGTATATTAAGCACATAAATAATGTTAATTTGTTATAAGCTCACCAAAATCAAAATAGTGGCTGATGTTTATTAATAGAATTCTTAATATTTAGAGAATTCAATAAAAATAAAACTGGAATAAAATTAAATTATTGTCAGCATTTTAAAAGAAAAGTAGTACATTGGGAAGAAATTAATAACTACTAAATAAGCTCAAATGGTATAAGTTTGTAATATTTTGCCAAGCTACCTTAATTTTGCCAAATGATTTGTAGGAAAGCAGAGAAAATTGTAGATGTGAGTTTAATTTATATATGAATATAATTTGATTAGTGTAAATACCAATTGGATATTTAATTACACTGATGATGTTAAATATTACTAAATAAAATTATTATATGATAAATTGAGTTTATTAATTATTTTTTAATATGTTATAATTTAGTTTTAAATAAGAAAATTTTACGGATTGAGTTTAAATCCACAGAAAATTGTACGAATTGAATTTAAAACTCAATTAAATCAGAGAATTTTATATTAAAGCATGCATCCTAGCATATATGGATTCCTGATTTGATTTACTGAACACTATTGCTGTGTTATGCATTATAGGAGCATCGAGTTCTCGAGCAGGGCAGAGTGAATTACCCGAGACCCAACCGAACTCACAGTAGTACGGTAAGTGTTAAACCCACTTACTTATATGTGTAGAAATGACTTTGTAAGATTGTCAAATAAGTTATATTGAACTGTTTGGACCGATATTGAAGCCCGGTCATCTGTGAGATATCGAAATGAAATTATATGATATTGTTGAATTGTTTGGGCCAGTAATGAATCCCTGTCATTTGTGATATATGAAAATGAGATGTTATAGTATTATTGAGCTGTCTGGACCGGTACTGAAGCCTGGTCACTGAGAGATATTTGATATATGAATTGTGATGTTCGTGGTTCCTGAGTCGGTACTAAAATTCGACCAGTTTAGTTATTTGATTTGATTATAGAGATATATATGTTATTATAACCGGTACTGAGGTCCAGTCACATGATTATAAGAAACATGATGATATGAAATGTATGTTTCATAAAAAAATTTCCACAGACTTAAATATGGCCGTTGTGATTATCGTAACCAGTGTTTGCAGATTTCACGAGAGAAACCTACGGTTTCTACATGATTTGACGGAAAGACCTACGGGTCCTATATGTTACAGAGAGACCTAGGGGTCCTATAGGATGAAGAATGATCTGGTGAATACTGCATAATAAAGGTTGATCCTCGGATCCCTTTTGACCGATGATATTCCGGTGTTACAAGTTTGCTGGCCAGCTATGATTACTGATATTCCTTAAAATTCTCAGGGCAACACTTGGTCGATAAATCACAACTAAAGAAAAAGGAAAGACATTCATTATGCATCTTATGATATGAATATGATTATATATGATGAATATGGTCTGGAATCATGCTATTTTGCTAAGTTATGATAAACTTAAATACATGTCTGGTTTATATGTTGTGGTTCACACTTGTATATGATCATGTTTTGACTAATATTGGGATATGTAAGGTAATACAGAGTATAGTATTTGTGACTTATTGGATAAGAGGAATCCTATGAAATAAGTTTGCCTACGACAGGTTCTGTTTAATATTTTGCAATTATGAATTATTGCTTTGTTTATATTGTATATTTTGCACCTACTGAGTTCGCAACTCATTAAATTGCTTTTACATGATTCTAGGTTTTCTTTGGGGCAACTGACAACGTCAGTTCCGTCATCATTCCTCCGGGTCGGTCAGCTGAAGCTTGGGATCTCTCTCTCTCTCTCGCATTCATCATTAGAATCATCCTATCATGTAGATTTTTGTCATATAGTTTGTAATATATTAATAATTCCTATGATTAAACGATTAATGATATAGTAAATAATGTATGACATGTCACATGCATAGTGGACGTCATTGCATTACATGTAGAGTTTTAATAGGTTAATATGCCTACGGGTTCGGTGTTACCAGTATGATTGATTACTGTGGAGTCTTAAAGCATAGATGTTCTTATGTTACATGTTAAGAATGTAAAAAAAAAAAAAATTGGCATGTTTTATGACATAAAGGTTATAAGTTAGATTGTTACACTATAGGGATTAGTTGCCCGTCATGACAGCTGGCGATGTATGTTTCATCACTTTTTCATAGCTTAATTTATTGTTATTTTATTTTATTGTATTACGTAATAAATTTATATAAATATATATATACCACAACACCAATGCACAACACCAGCCGACACGCTTGGAATCCCTGGACGGATGGCCCGAACGCCCAGAACACAAATCTCTAGACTCGTCTCTAACTATTTTCCGTGCCTCTTCGAAACTTATACTGCACTACTATGCCTGGATTTGCCGTTTGCACCGCAGCCAAATATTTGGCAATTCTCTAAAATTGGTTTCCCAAACCCCAAAACCTACCTCAATTACTTTTCTCCTGCCGTGCCAAGCTTTCTTATAATTAACCATTATCTACAACAGGTTAATCAAAAACCAAATAAATATACATAAGTTAATTAATAAATAAATTAAATAAATAATAGATACATTAAATAAACATAATGAATAAACATTAATTTACTTAGAACTGGTTGTGGATTGCCGTTTGAATGTGTTTCACCTTGTATCCTAATTCCTTCATAATATGGGGCATAATAAGAGTGGCAATATCTTTGGAAGTCACGTTTTTGTCCTCCCGCTCAATGTTCGCGCCCGAACAAGTGTGTTCTTCTACCCATTTAACCATCCTCCACACCCTAGTATCTCGCTGCTCAGATGCTCATATAGTCCACAAGCAAAATATCCCGTGCATTTGTTCCTGGGGATACTTAGGCCCGCGAGTTACACATTCAACTGCCCATGTTTTCTTTTTGCTCTCGACTGTACGGTATGTCATACTTCTTTTCACGGACCATGCAACGACAATATCCTGCACAGCCTTCTTACTCTTGAAATATATACCGGTATCGATGCTCTCCGTATTCCTACCCCACATTTGAAGCCCCTCCACAGTCTCATCTTCTGCGTCTTCCTCGCCTATATCACCATAAACAAAATGGTCCGCCGTTGATGGTAGATTGGGCTCCCTCTCGGTACTATCGTTCGATGGCACATACTCTTCGTCACTACTAGAACCACTCCACGCAGACATCTCCTCCTCGGGCAGATCTCCAATCTTCTCGTTTTCCCGTTCAAGCGAAATGGAATCGGTAATTCAACATCCTCGTTTTCCTGTTCTGTATATTCTCGGTCCATACTCTCATGTGTAGAGCCGCTTGTTTACCCTCGCTACAACCGGTTCAGAAACAGTATCAACCTGAATATCGGCAATTTGTTCCGTAGTGACATACAATTCTGGCTAGTTTAATGCGTGAATATATAAAAACTGAACAGTCCGGTCGTCTTTAAAATTATATACCGCCTAGAACCGTTGAATTCTGTCCACACCGGAGTAAATTTCAGTTGCACCACGACTTTATCCACCCCACATTCTCTGCATACCAGATCGAAAGACAATTGAGCAGCGATGCATATTGTTGCTGTGACACCCCGTGTGACACCCCTGACCAAAAGCATACGTCATTTTGACGTCATTTCACACATTTCATGCATTTTTATTTAAATGCATCAGAATATGACATGCTATATGACATTTACATGAAATAATTGAATTTAGAAATGATTATAAATGAGATAAAAATGTTAAACAAGAGTAGTTTTAAGTTCGTTTATCGTCGAAAGACATAAACGGAGCCAATTAGGGTTTTTAGCTCGTGCGACCGAAATAAGCAAAAACTGGATTTGGGTAAAAATCAGTGTGGGAAGCCAACTTTAGGCCACCATATCTTTCGATCCAGACATCTATTGGAAATTTGGCTCCGATGAAACGATAGAGGGTGTGCAGGGGAAGAAATTGGTAGCCTTAGCTTGCCGGAAGGTGGACGGAGGTGGACGTACGGTTGCTTGGAAGTAGGCTCACGAGATAGGAATTCTGGGTTGTTTATGTGGCTGGAGGTTGAAGATAATCAAAACGGCAGAAGGGGGTGCCGTTTTGATAAGTGGAAACGCGACCTAAACGATGTGTAGGAGCTGCGTTTTGGGAAGAAAGGCAGCAGCTAAAAACGGCAGGGGCGTGCACGTTTTGAGGTACATAACGCGCCTGGTGCCAGAATTTATTAAAAATTGCATTTTTACCCCTGAACTTTGAGTCGTGTTACATTTAGGTCCTTTTGGGCAATTTTGCAAATATTTTTAATTACAGATTGGCCCCTGAATTTATAAATGCTTATATTTTTAACCTAGAAACTTATAAAAATTGTAAGTTAGCCCTTCCAGCCTAATTTCGACGTCCTGAATCCGTTTTTGACGTCGGAAATTTATTTTGAGACTGTTTTAAGGCTGAAAACTCAAATTTAAAATGTTTAGCTAAGGAATTCAATCATAGAATTGAATTTAATTAATTAAATGGTTAGTTTAAATTTGGAATTGGATATAGTAATTATAATTGAGTTAAATTATGATTATTATGTGTTAAATGGAGTTTGTCGATTATTTTTATACCGAAAAATAATGAATTTAATGCCGTAAATTTTTGAGATATGGATTTAAATGATAGAATTTATTGGTTTAAAATTGAAACACTAATAAATTGGAAAATTAAGCAACAAAGCATGCATCATTATTCATGTGGTTTTCCGAGTTGTTTAGTTACACATAGTTGCAATGTTATGCATTGTAGGAGCGTCGAGTTCAAGAGTGGCCCGGGGAAAGTAGCCCGCAGCCCGCAGCCCCACCGAGCTCCCAGCAGTAAGGTAAGTGTAAAACCACTTACTTAGGAATAGGAATTTTAATATTGCCTATATATATATTTATATTGAATTGTTGGATCAGTATGAAGCCCGATCAAATTGAGACATTGAATATATGATATGAATTGTTTGTGGTTTCTTAGTCGGTACTGAAATCCGACCAGCTGAGTTGTTTGACCTGAATTGAATTATATGTGTTATATCACCAGTACTGAAATCCGGGGTATATGATTATGTGAATGTTATGAATTGAATTATATGTGATATTCCCACCGGTACTGAAATCCGGTTATATGATTTTGTGATTTAAATGAATTGAATTATATGCGATGTTTGCACCGGTATTGAAACCCGGTTATATGATTATATGAATTATTTGACAGAATAAATTGTGATATTCTCACCGGTACTGAAATCCGGTTATATGACTATATGAATTATTTGACAGAATAAATTGTGATATTCTCACTGGTACTGAAATCCGGTTATATGATTATATGAATTATTTGACAGAATAAATTGTGATATTCTCACCGGTACTGAATTCCGGTTATATGATAATATGAGATATTGATGTTAAGCATACATTTAGCATGAATGCATATCACGGAATATAAATACTAGTGTTGTGATTATCTAGACCGGCGTATGCAATTTCACCAGGTGAAACCTACGGGTTTTTACCGTAACGCCTACGGGCTATTTGATATAGAAAGACCTACGGGTCCTATATCCACAGTTGATCTTCGGATCTACAGGGAGGTTTGGCCGATGGTTAATTCCGGTCTTCCTCATATTGATACAGGAGAGGTTTGGCCGATGGTTAATTCCGGTCTTCCTCATATTGATACAGGAGAGGTTTGGCCGATGGTTAATTCCGGTCTTCCTCATATTGATACAGGAGAGGTTTGGCCGGTGGTTAATTTCGGTCTTCCTCCTATTGATATGGTTGAGTTGTGTGACCTATGGTTATTCCGGTGTCTCGCTCAACTGCTGGATCCAGTTACAGTTTCTATAAGGGTGAAATTCCCGGGGCAAATCACTGAGTCGATAATCACAACCAAATAATAAAATGGAATTACATGGCATATGGCACATTTTGCATAATTAGATGTTTGTGAAATGAAAGTGATTATATGGTAAAGTTGTTATACAGAGATATGGATTATATAACCGTTGTGGTTATATATTAGTGATGATTATATCACAC
>CANUEY010132008.1:0-19388 GCA_948099555.1 Croton setiger
TTAACCACATAACTAGGTACTTCATTTCCAGGCTTAACAACATGACTAGGTATTTCATCCAACTTATAACCACGTCCAGGCTTAACCACATGACTAGGTACTTCATCTCCAGGCTTAACAACATGACTAGGTACTTCATCCCACTTATAACCACGTCCAGACTTAACCACATGACTAGGTACTTTATCTCCAGGCTTAACAACATGACTAGGTACTTCATCCAACTTATAACCACGTGGAGGCTTAACCACATAATTAGGTACTTCATTTCCAGGCTTAACAACATGACTAGATACTTCATCCAACTTATAACCACGTCCAGGCTTAACCACATGACTAGGTACTTCATCCCACTTATAACCACGTCCAGGCTTAACCACATGACTTGGTACATAATTAGCTTTTAATCTTACAAACTCTGCAATTCCTTCAATTAATCCAGTTGGAGCCTGACCATTTCCGTTCCATTGCCAAATATGTGTCATTGCATGGTAAATAACACCCTTAAATTGTCTTATATCTTCATTAGAATTTTCTATACTTTTGGCACTTAAATGCAACTCATTATTAATGGCATAAACAGGAACTTCCTGATCACCTATCCTTGCGATTTCATCTATAAATATGCTGACTTTTTTTATGTCCTTTCTATCTTCTGGGTTGACTTGTTGGAATACTTTCCATATGAAATCTGTGGCAGTAGAGACTGTTTGCTTTAAATTGGTTATAAAGAGTGTCCTGCCGGCTGTCAAAGGGGCATTGTTGGTGACGGTATATTCCACCGCATGGTTGCCTTGAATGGTTGCTAGAGTCACTAGCAAAGATAGGATCACAGCTTTACAAGACATGTTTAATTTTTTATGTTTTGTTAAAGAATTTGCTTCATCTGTATGGTTTATATATAGTGATGAATTAGACAAATGACAAGAAAGAGGCAAGCATTTTCCGTAACAAAAAATTATAAAGAAGACTCACAATTTTAAATATACACAACTACATTAATCTATGCACCTTATAAAAACAAAAATTAATCTATAAAGAAATGGAAATTCAATTTATTTTCACATTCAACACACAATTTTATTATTTTTTGGAAAATTATAATCTTTTCATTCGATTTAAACATATTCTATAATTTTGTTTCTGTTTTTGAAAATATAGCATTTTGTCTTTCAATTTTAATAAAACTATATAAAAAAATCATTTCATTCATTTGTTATATTAAAATAACGATAGAAGGTTATAAAGGGGTGTTGTGATATTTGATAGGCTTATCTTTTTCAACTCTTGTTCCAGCCGCCTCCTCTGCTGCAAACATTTTTTTTTTTTAATCCTAAACTTCAAATAATTTTTAAATATAACCACTGTATATATATGAAAAAAGATAAATAAAAAAAAAAAGAAAAAATTGTTATTAAGTAGGTGCATAAATGATTTAATGAATGTGATCTAGGCAAGTAACTTTTAAATAGTAAGTTAGGAAATTGATGCAACTATATCCTAATCCTTTTCCATTAAATTCAAATTTAGGTTTACAATAGTGTTAACTCGTTTTATACTCGTTACTTATGTTTTAGTTAATTTAATTATATCACTGTAACAAAATTTATATATAAATAATAAATTTTTATCAAGTACGATTAATTAAAATAATTTTAAAAATTATTAATTATATAAATATAATTAATTTTAAATTTTTATAAATAAAATTTGTCGAAATAAATTTATTTATTTATACATTTACTTTCATTTTGAAACTCATTATTCAATTTTATAATTATTATTTAATTAAATTTATTAATTATACAAATATCTTATTTTGTAATATTGTAATTATAAAATTACTTAAAAATTTCGTGATTGCAAATAATTAAAATAACATATTCGACAGTTATAACTTAATACCAATTCATTAGATAAATAATTAAAGTAATATATTCTATAAATTAATTAATTTAGTACTTATGTAAAAATGTTAGAAATTCATTGTTATCATACTTTTTATGACTCATTATCATATTTAATTAATACTGCCTTATAGAAACTTTAGAACTTTTGAGTATATACTGGACAAAAAACATTCTTTGTAATTTGTTATTAATTTATAATTTGTTTTTAGTGCATGTGGGATCCTTTTTTATTGAGTAGATGTGATGATTAATTTTTATGTAGAATGGAAAAAAATTATAAGAAAAAATTGAGAGATGAATAATAAAAGTTTCTATATTTAAAATTTATTGATAGTATTATTTTTTATGATCAAATTTTTATGATGATTAATTTTTATGGTAGAATGGGAAAAAAAAATTATAAAGAAAAATGAGAAATGAATAGTAAAAGTCTCTATATTTAAAATTCATAGATAATATTTTTTTTTTTATGATCAAATTCGTTTGTGGTTCAATTATGAATAAAAAAATCAGAATATTTTAATATGTGATTGAAATATTGAAATATTCTTCTTATTATATAATTTCCTAAACTAAAATCAATTAAGTGGTGAAAGTACTATAGTTATATTCGATAAATTTTCTAAAATATATATATATAAAACTGTTACTGTTAAAACGCCTTATTTTAATAAAATTAATATAGTTCTAATATAAATCTATATTAGTTGATGGCTGGAATGAAAAACTTCCAAATAATAGTATACTGAAACATTAGCTGTTTGGGTTCTTAACCATTGTCAACTGTTGATTTTAAAATTTATCAAATACCTAAACTCTAATTTTTAAGTTTTTAACCGCTATCAATTGTATAAAACAACTAAACCAAATGCACTCTTAGAATATAATGCAATTTAGAATATATATATGGTAATTATAATATATATTTTACATATGTTTTAAATGTTTTTGTCTCCTTCTCATTTTTACATTATTTTGATTATATTGCATGCGTTAATTCATTTTATATTTTTGTTATAGATAGTATAATTATTTTAATTAATTATAATATATCCAAATGATTTGAAAATAATAGGTGTTAGTCAAATGCTAATTTTTCTAGAATATTTATATTTTGCATCTAAAATGTAACATATGATGAAAAAATTGGCACATAGTTATTAAATTAGGACATTAAAGGGGCAGTAATAGTTAGGGTTTGGGGATTATATATTGTACAATTTATATTTGTAATAGGTGCTATAGTTTTAGCTTATAAGTTAGGAATTCAATAATTACTACATCGTGTAATTTAATTTTATTAATTATTTAAATCTTAATTTTTATTATAAATAAATTAGAAAAAGACATATTTAACCTAAAAATTTAGATTTTATGAAGGTATTTGGGAATGTGAATGTTCACCATTCATGCTTTCATATATTAGCTTCCTCACAAGATCCACATGTCATGATTCTCACAACATCATGCTACTAATCCTTCACACGTTATCAATCTTTATCAATAGCATGAGTACAATTTGACGTCAAATATATATATAGTCAAAACAAATTTTTATTTTTATTTAATAGAAAAGCTCAAATTTAATCCGAATACAAATTAATAGAAATATCTATTTTTATTAATTAATATAAATTTTTTAATTTTTTTTGAAAGAGAAAAATTTAAAATTCTTAATAATTATTTCTTAATTTGGATACATATTTTATAAGGCATTAGTCGAATTATTAGTTAATATAAATTGAATAAATAATTTTTTTCTTCATTAGCAAATCCGATTGAACTCTTTACGTTCATGAAATTTATATTGCTCCATAAATGGCGGAACTAAATAAACAAAATTCTTGAGGCCTAAACCGCGTGAGCAATAAGGAATATACATCTGTTTTTATAAGCCTTCCCGACATCATGGCATATTGTTTCATTTTTGGTTTGGAAATCTAATTTCTATTATTACTATTACCATATTTGGCAAGGATACAAGTTAAAACAAAATAAAAAATTACATTTTCCTTCCAAAATTTTACAAAAAATAATAACAATTTTTTTCTATTTTTTGAAATGAACTCTTTTATGTCGGTATTTTACTTCTATTAAACACTTATTTAATTCTGTCCAATTTTTAGCAAATTTACAATAAATATATGAATTTAATTAGTTTGACCTTGAATTTATTATTTTATTTATTTTTACATATTAAAAAGTAAAATAAAAATAAAATGAAATAACAAAGTATGTAAAAATAGTAAAACAACAAAAGCAAGGTTAAATAATAAAATAATTTGTAAAAATAATAAATAAAATAATTTATAAAAATAATAAAATAAATAATTTATAAAAATTATTATGTTTATGCTTTTTTATTTTTCATTTTCTTTATTTTTAAAAATTTTTCAATTTTGTAAAAATAATAAAATAATTAATGTCAAACTTAACAGAAATTAGCTGAAAATTAGTTGGAGGGAGAAAATATCTAACAGAAGTAGAACAGAAGTAAAACATAACATAAAAGAGTTTATTTTAAAAAATACAGAAAATTTTTTATTATTTTTTATAAAATTTAGAAAGAAAAATATAAATTAAAAAAAAAAAAAAACTAAAAACACAATTAAAAAATAAGATTGACTAGAATCATGCCGTAGAGTGGTATGAGTTTTTCTTCCTTAATCAAGGTACAAATTCATTCTCACTTTGAATCTCTCATTTAAGACTTTTACATTTCCATTTTTAAAAAATAATTTATATGTCCTTCAGTTATTAAGTCGTCAGACCAACTAGTTCGATTGTTCAGTTTTTGGCCAATTATCCATAGTCCATGTGAAAGTCAAAGATTTTGAACTAACAAAGATAATAATAAAATTCATACCTAAATTTATTGTAAAAATTATTTATTTTTGTTATTAATGATGTACAATTAATATAATTAACTAAAAATATAAAATTTGCATTTTTCTAAATATCATTTTAACAAAATTTCCTATTAAATTATATATTTTTATTATTTGAATAAAAAAAAGTTAATATTCTAATTATAGAATATTAATATCTCATTCAAATTTTTTATAGAATATTCAAAATGCAAGTAAATGCAATAATTAATATTTAGTAATAAAATTTTAGGGGTAAAAATTTAAAAAAATTTAAAAATTAATAAAATATAATTATATTTGATTCGGGTAAAAAAATTAATATTCTAATATTCTAATTATTATATTAATTTAATTATTTATTTTGGCAAAAATATGATAAAATTTTTTTATTAAAAATTCAAAATACACTTAAATACATTAGGGGCAAAAATATCAAAAATTAAAAATTAATAAAAAATATAATTATATCATTAACTTTCTATTAATTATTAATTATTTGTAATTATAGTTTGATGTCATAGTTGATTATATTTAAATCAAATCAAATTATTTTTTAGTCATGATTTTTTAAAATTTATGCAAATTAAACATTTTAATCATAAAATCTATTTGAAAGTAAGTTCTAGACATTTGATAAAAAAGAAACAATATTAGTCTATCGTATCTCACACATATAGGTTGGCAATTTATCGTCCCTCAACAAGATTAGTTGTAATAATGACAATTACAAAAGAAAATAATTAATTTCCGTGCTAATTTGTTTTCCTGTTTTTGCATATTTTAAATATATTTAAGATGATTAGAAGACTAATTGATTATAACTGTAAACTCAACTTATTTATAATTTTTTTGACGCAATTCAAATTTATTAATCCGATTTTCAAATTCAGGAATGTAATTGGAAATAAAACCTGCTTAATAAGGGTGACTAACTAACCGTGGCGAGATAATTAATTTATTAATTTTAATCTTCAAAATTTTAATAATGGTGACCAATTAATTTTGTCAAACGTTGTTAAGTTATGAGAAGTATATAAACTGTATAAAGACATTAGGATTTCACTCCTCCAACCTAAACACAATTGAGACAATATAATTTTTTAAAAGAAAATGTCGTAGAGTGCATATGGGTACCGTCCCTATCCGTGAAAATTAACGGATTCGATTGAACGGATACCTATGGTTAAAAAATTAAATCTGTGCCGGTAGTAAATTACATACGAAATCAATTTTAAATCCATTTATATATTATCTTAATGGATTTTTAGTGAATTTGGTTGGATGGGTACCTTCCGAAAAATTACTCCACTATCATCCCTATCCAAGAACAAACAAATTTGAGAAAGATAATATAATTTTTTTTTTCATTTTTCCTGTTAGGATCAAATTTCCTCAAAATTTTTAAATTATTTTCTTTTAATTGATTAATTTAAAAATTATTAAATTTTGAGAATGAGCTGCAGGATTTGAAACCAAATATAATATGGAAAATATTTTTCGTTTATTCTCTTTACTATTTAATTTTGTTAGAATAATAATCGTAAATCACACATTAGCTTAAGAGTATGTTAATTTTTGTTGTTTGAGTATTTTTTTGTCATATATTTACTACTGTCTTATATGACATTTATTAAATAAAGGTAAAATTCTTTTATATTGCATGAAGAACATAATTTCATTAAGATGATATTACAATTAAAAAAATGTGAAACAAAAATTGTATGCAATAATTATTTAATTTATGTTTTAATCTGATTTATCTTAATAGAATATCAAAATTATTTTAGATAAAATGTATAGGTAATAAAATGGCGGATGTAATAAATTATGCTCATGTAATTATGAGAATCTTATAGTTATGAGATCATGTATGTCCCGTTGGAAAAAAAAATAATAAAAGGGACTTAGTACTATATAATTGTAGAGATTTTTAACGAATGTCAAACGAAAAATAAGTTCACTTTCTATGATATTTTTCTATTCAAATGTCTACCAATAAAATGTAAACACATGTCATTATAATAAATAAATAAATTTGTAAAAGATTAATTATTGTAGAAACCATAAATAATTTATTATATGAAAGTGAGACTGTATATTATGAGAGAGTATATCATTTCTTATTTGGGACATCTTAAAATTATGTAGCATATATATTTTTAGATAATGTGTCATAAGAAAATATATAAATATATAATGTGTCATAAGAAAATATATATTGGACTAAGTAATGAAGATACTGTTAATTATAAGAAATGTAATGAGATTAATTATAATAGAAAATATCATAAATAATATTAATTGAAAAGAAAATAATAATATTAAATAATATTCATACTAATATTAAGAATAATAATTAAAAAATGTCAATGGGAAATTATGTACTAATATTTTTAAGATTTACACCATACAATATTTCATTTAGAAGAAAGACAATGTTTGAATTAGGGGAGAAAATATTTGAATTTGCAAAATATTTTTAAAATAATATTCCGTGCATATCGCGAGTACAAATTTTAGTCTATATAATATATAATAATAAGATTTTGACCTAAAAATAAAAAATATTTTTAAATTGATGTTTTTAAACAAATTATGTGTTTATTTATATTGAAAAAGTTAAGCTGATTTCTACTATCCTTAATATGCATAATTGTTATTGAAAAAAAATCAAAATGACAAAAATCATTAAATTGCAAAAAAAAAAATAAAATCCATTTCTATGATGAATATGTATTTATTCATTTGAAAAAAAAAAAATTTATAATTAAGTTTTATAAATTGTTTTCCACAAATAATTCAAAACCACCATCAAACATATTAATATTATTAAATATAAAATAAAAATGAATAGTATTTACATGAGGAGCAAACAAATTATCATATATGGCTAAAACTCAAGTTTTTTTTATTAGATATATTTTTGCAAAATTAAAGATCTAAAATTTATATGGCGAAAATTACTCATTCCTTCTTAACACACCATAATCAAACTCTAATTATGAAAAATTTTATGAAAAATTTTAATTTGTAATAAATTAATTTCTCATTAACATTTATGTCAGTCAACTATTATAAATTTTAAAATCTCTTTTTATATTTTTAAAAATAATTGAATAATATTTTATTTAATGAAAATCCTAAATCAAAATTTAGAATTCTTGAAATATAAAATTAATCATCTTGATTTAGAATTCTTGAAATATAAAATTAATCATCTTTCATAATTTCGCACAATTTCGCTTTTCTGACTATTGAAAAAAACATATGTTATTGAAACTAATCGCCATTTTGCATTTTGATTTTTTCATAATATTCTATGATATTGCTTGCACGTGTGACACCCCAAACCCAACCAACATCGTTTTTAACGTCATTTCACGCATAACATGCATTTTCATTTCATACGCATCATATTAAATTAAATATTTGATTTGATTATGAAATATATGATTTGAACATGTTAAGGAATGAAATAAAATATGAAAATAAGTTATGTTTTAAGCTCGTTTACAGTCGGAAGACACAAACGAGACTCGATTAGGGTTTTTGGCACGCGCGACTGATAAAACGTCAAAAATGTGAAAATTTTAAAGCAAATGAATTTGAAATTTTAAGGTTTGATTATTTATAAGATAATAAGAGTTTTGGAACCCTAAAAATACGACGATGTTGTACGATTTTGGTTCTGCAAACAACGTAGAGGTAACGAAGTCTGTTTCGGCCGCCGACCAAGCCGTGAATATTTTTCGGTTCCGATTTGGATGAAACTTTAAACATAAGCTTTTGTTATTATTTTAACATTAAAAAAAAGTAAAAACTGGATTTGGAAGTGATTTTAGGGAGAAACAAAGAAAGGATAGGATTGGAAGAAGAAGGAGAAATTAAGTTAGATATTTAAGTTAAAATTGAAAAAATAAAAGAAAAATGAAGTAGGTGGTGTAAAGGTAACCTTGTGGATTTGTTCCAGAGGTAAAAAAGTGTTAGAGAGAGGTGTGGTAAGGTGGAAGAGGTGAGGAAAACAGATAGTTTCGAGCTAGAAAAGAAAAGAAGAAAGAAAGAGAAAAGAGTGAGAAGAGAGAGAAAAGAGAAAAGAAGGAAGAAAGCTTCAGAGTGTTCCTAAGGCATGTAGGAGAAAGTTAGGAGTGATAGGAAGGGAAGCGATTGGCTAGAAATCGAAGGAGAAGAAGAAAACAGAAAAGAGAGAAAATTTCTAGGTTCAGAAACAGTGATCGGGAAGGATTTTGAGAGAGAAAAATCTTAGAATCTAGTGTGCATGGGAAAATTCTGGCCCGAGGGATCGATAGAGAGGACGTAGAGGAAGAGAATAGTGGTGAGAGTTGGTCGGAAAGTTGCTAGAGGTGGACGGACGAACTGCTGGAAGTTGGTTCGAGGAACTGGAAATGAGGCAGAACAGAAGAAATCCAGAGGAAGAAGAAGATCAAAACGACAGGGTTTCCTGAGTTTTGATTAAGAGGTAGGCGATCAAAACGGTAGGGTCTCCTGTGTTTTGATGTTTCGCTTCCAGTGCCTGAATTTTGGTAAAATCACATTTTGACCACTAAAGTTTCTGCCGCATTACAGTTTAGTCCTTCTGCTATTTTGAAAATATTTTTATTACTTTTTGGCCTTTATATTTTCTTTTTATTTATGTTTTTGCCCTAAAAACTTTTAAAATTTATATTTTGACCCCTCCTACACATAAAATTTGCAGAATTCATATTTTGACCCCAAAATTTAATTTTAACTTCATTTTTAGCCGAAAAACCTTAAGAAAACTATTTAATTGAATCCTTTTAGGTTCAAATTGAATTTATTTTTATTATTTGGACCTATTAATAATTAAATTGAATTTGATAATTATAATTATTGTTAATTATAATTAATATATGATAAATTGAGTTTGGGAATTATTTTAAAGTGACTTTAAATAGTTTTAAGATAGAAATTATACGAATTGAGTTAAAATTCAAGGAAAATAAAATGGTTTGATATTGAAATTTAATTATTTCAAGGAAAACAATTGAGTAATTGAGGATTTAAGGATGACAAATAAGGGAGTCTTTATAAATGATACATGTTGAAATAGGAAATACACCATTGAAAATTCAATTTTGTGCAATTTTTAGATTATTCTATGAGACTAATTTGAGAAAGTGGAAAAAATAAAACTTGTAGATAAATATGTTTGGTTTAACTTTGTTAAAGAGTTTGGAAAGATTCAAAACGCGTAGAAAGTTACGTTTCATTAACTAGAATCCGTACTTTATGCAGTGGCAGAATCAAAATTGTAACTTAGCTCAAATTTTACCTAGATTAATGAAATAATTTGAGGAAGTGATAGAAAGAAAAATTATTCTCCTATGTGTTAGTTAAGAAAAATTATTCTCTTATGTGTTAGTTAAGTATGAGATCTGGAACCACCTCAATTGGACTTATAATGGAAAAATATGACTAAAATAGTACTCGGTGTGCAAACTAAGATCATGTAATAGGACAAGATTTGATCTCCAAATTTAGCTCAAGTTTTGACTATCTTATTTATATAATTAGATGTTATGGTAGAAGACAATTTGTACCCCTAGATGTTAGCTATCTATATAATTTGGAATTACTTCATTTAGGCTTGTAATGGAAGAATTTGTTAGTGTTTGTGTCCCAAACCATTTAGAGATTTTATTATTATTATTGTTTATTTGCATGTTACACATTATTCTTATAGATATAATAATAATTAATAACTAGCATAAGTATTGATTCGATAATCATAAGATGATTATGTGTATAGTGATACAAATCAATTTCATGGATACTTGTTAGAGAACAGAATATTGAGATCTCTACATGGGTTAGTGTCATAGGTGATTCTCATGATAGTTATGAATTAATCATTTGACTTAAGATTGTCATAGGTTTCAACATGAGGACTTTTATGTTTTGACATGGTTAAACGTTTTTCGTAACTAAATAATCATAAATGTTATGTTCAAACATGATAGAAATCATATAGAGGATATTGAGCAATCAAGATAGAATTTGTCTCTCTCTTTGAGAGAGATATCTTCTGGGCCCCTCGATGAGTGAGACTGTTAAATACATGACCGTGCTCAAATGAATTGATAGTGTGATCAATTTCATTTATTTTATCAGTCTACTTGGAGAATCGAGTAATAATAAGTTTGGACAATATAAGTATATGACATTGATCATGCCTTATGTGCAAACTAGATATCGTGTGATAAAGTGATTAATGCATTTACTATTATTAGGCTTAATTGGACAAAAACCAACCTTATATTAATTGGGTAGACATAATGTCTTGGTTGAGGCCAATTATGATTTATAGGCTTGATAGAGAGAGCCTATCGGGTCACACACAAGAATGTATTTGGATTGGAAATAATATTAATATTGGATATTGTTATTATTATTATTTTCACAATTATTATAATTATTAATATTAGATAATATTAATATTAATAATAAATAGAATCCATATTAGATATGGATTTGTCTTCCTTTTATTATCCAATTTGGAATTGGAAATAAGAATACTATATAAGATAACATTTTATTCAGAGAAAAGGTTAGAGAGACCAACACACACAAAAATATGTGGAAAGAAAATGAGAAAACGTAAAACACTAAAAGACGATTAAGACGATTTTGATCCCACCTAATTATCGTTCAGCGAGCTAGCATTTCAGACGGAAGCATTCGTGTGAATATTGATAGAGATATTCATGATCTATGCACCTCGTTGTTGAAGAAAGATTTCGAATCATGAAAAAGGTTAGTTTTTTTATCATTTTCATCAAATTAAATGGATCACATGGATCTTGGGAGAAAATTAGAGATCAAAAATTTTTATTCCGCTGTATATTTTAGTTTGCAGTATTTTCGTGATTTCCTAACGCAATTATGCTTAAAATAGTACACTGTGTGCATACTAACAAGGCAGACAGTTGGATATACTTTGAAATAGTGCCAAAAATTACGTATAGCCCTATTTAATATGAAATTAATAGGGATTCTAGCCTTATGTGTCTTGTTTTAAAAGAATCAAAAATTACCTTAATTAGAGTTGTATAAATTAATTTATGAATAAAATAGGGAGTAGTGCGCAAAATGAAACATATAGTCAGCAATGAAATTAAAAGTTATAACTACAGAAAATTCTATATGTATGGTTTAATTAAAAATAAGAAGCATTAAATTTAGTTTAGGAAATTAAAAGTTATTGAATAATAATGATAGTTGGGTCAAGTAAAATTGTAATGTGAGCTTTTAAGCAAAATTTATCAAATAAACTAAATTGAGCATAAATGAGATAATTGAACATTGAAAAAAGGTCAAAAAGTATAAACACTTCTTTAGATACTAACTAAGTAGTTTTTAGAAAAAGATTTATGCTTACTTTTACAAAATACATATAAACTCAAAAATCGGTAAAACACGAAAAGTATAAACACTTCTAGCCTTACGTGTCATTTTTAATAAGATGTGTACCTTAAAATCTAAATGATAAGTAGATTTTTATCAAACACCAAAAGTTAAGTAAGCATAAAGGAAAACCACAATATTCCTATCGAAATATAAAAAGGAAGCTCTCGTATGCTTACCAGTGTTTATTTGGCATGTACTATATTATAAAGAAATGTAAATTTTTCTAGTAAAGATATATGTATTTGTAAATTATCTTGCAATAAAATGAAAATTTTAATTTAGAATGTTCTATATCATGTAGCGTATGTTGTGACACACTTAACTCGATTAAAAGTAGTCGAGTTAAGGGGTGTTACAGCATGTACCCTACCGTCCCCCACTCTGCATCCACCCTTGTATGGACTAGGTTACAACATCCATAACATGACTTAAGAAATATATAATAATATTTTAATAATATAATATATATGGTATTGGATAAGTACTCTCAGATAATTTCGATTTAGCTAATTAGACTCTTAAGTCCTTATTGTTTGAAAAATGAATTTGTGGTTTCTCACAATTTGGATCATTAATCTTGGGTTCTTCCAATTAGTTTCCAATATATATATATATATATATATTTTTTTTTTTAAAAAAATTCAACTGCATCTTCTTTATAAATTCAGAGATTAAATGAAAATTTAGCTTGTTTTATTCCTTTGATTATCTATGGCATAAGAATCAAGGTAATTTGCCATCCAAATTTCACAACTTTCATTTTTTGAAGTAAAGTTGAAAATAAAGGGTGCTTTAGAATTCTAGGGATGAGAACTTTTGATATGGCCTCAAATCTCCATATGATCACTGAAAGGCTCTGAAATTCTTATTTGAAAATTTTTAATCCATTTGGCACAAACCCACAACTCGACAAGAGAAATTCAAATATAATCTCAATTTCGTTAACCAATCACTAAAAGTCAATGAAATCGTTGTTTGAAGTTTCAGTAATATAACTTATACCGTTTTTTTCCCACCAACTTGCCAATGATCGAAGTGACTAAGGTATCAATGAGTTTGCCGGACAAATGACTTTAAGTATATGGTCTTGGTTTGTTGGTATAACACCTTCAACGATGAACTGAGTTTGGTTTCGTTACTTCAAGCGATCTTTCTCTTCTTTCATGTTTCTTTCAATTTTTATTCAAACCAAATTTTAATTTAGTCCCTAAAATTTATAAGATAGATGTACTAAGTTCTAAAGAAAAATTACTTTTTGATCCAAATTTAACGGAAGGACTTAAGACTTTTTCAAACTATATGGATTTGAGAATTTAATTAACAAAATCACGTCAACCTAATTACAAAATTTTTTTCTATTGTTCAATAAAATAAAAATATCATAAATAAATAATGTCTTCCTAAAAAAAATTGTTTGAACTAATCAAACCAAACTTTATGAGTTGAAACTTATCAAACTAAACTTAGTCGTTTTATATGAGTTGATATTGAGCTCCGGCCTAGGAAAAAAATTAGCTATATTCGGCTTGTAATATTCCAAATTTTAAGAATAATAAATGAATTTTGTATTTATAATTTTTAGATTAAAATAAAAAGAGCATAGAATATATTTTTAAATTACTGAATATTAGTAGTGTTAGAAAATAATAACATAGTGGTTGGAATAGAAACTAAGTACAAATGTTCAAAATTAAATATATTATATTATACTCACACACTACCTTCAAATTGAGGCATTTTGAAGCATATCTAAATAAAATATTACTCGAATTAAAACTCAAGTTGTACACAATGAACTTTTTTATTTAAGTTAATTTTTTAAAACTAATAATAATAACATAAGACATCGTACATGGATGGCTTTTATTCAGTAATACATTGAATTATTCCCAATTAATAATAACAGCACAATGTTCTAGTTTCCTGCATATTTGGCCTTGTAATCACTCCACAGCTGTTCAACGGGCTTTCCAAGCAAATCAACAAAGATTTGATTACTATAACCATTTCTCATGTTCTTATTAAGCTCAGCAACAAACCCATTTCTCAAATCATTACAATAATCCAAAAACCTGGCTGTTACATCATACCCTTGATCCCACTTATCACCTTGACCTGGCTGTACCCAATGGCTAGGTACATACTTAGCTTTTAACCTTATAAAATCAGCAATTCCTTCAGTTAATCCTGTTGGAGCCTGACCATTTCCGTTCCATTGCCAAATATGTACCATTTCATGGTAAATAACACCGTTAAATCCTCCTACATCTCCGTTAGAACTCTCTATACTTTTCGCATTGTAATGAATCTCATTATTAATAGCATATGCAGTAACTTCCTGATCACCTATCTTGGTGACTTCATCTATAAATAAGCTGACTTTTTGTACGTCTTTTCTATCATCTGGGTTGACTTGTTGGAATATTCTCCATATGAAATCTGTGGCAGCAGATAGTGTTTGTTTTGCATTTTCTTCTCCGATATTGGTGGTAAAGAGTGCTCCGCCGGCTGTCGATGGGGCATTGTTGGTCACGGTATATTCCACCGCATGGTTGCCTTGAATGATTGCTAGGGTCACTAGCACAGATAGGATCAGAGCTTTAAAGGACATATTTAATTTTATATGTTTTGTTAAAGAATTAGCTTGACCTGTTTGGTTTATTTTTTGACAAGTGGCTTCTATGGTTTATATAGCTGAATTAGACAAATGACAAGAAAGGGTCAAATTTATAAAGCAGCGTAGCGTAACTAAGTAAGATGGAAAAATGCAAAGGTAGACTTCTCTAGTCCACCACTACGCGTCTTCGACAATTTAAAAATGAACTCGAAACATAATTTATCTTGACTTTTTTAATACAATTTTTTTTCCCAAATTTCTTTCCAAAATCAAATTTATTGATTTTACTGAAAAATAGTAGTACATACATACCTTATAACTTACTTAGAGCGTTACAGGCGTTTATATGTAATAAACTGCTATTTAAATAATTAAAAAATATTGCAAAAACTAATTTATCAAACATTAAAAAATAACTTATATTATTTTGATCAATTAAAACATTAAAATTTATTTCAAAAGTTATTATCCAACATAATTTATTTCTTTTTTCTTCAAGGAGATTAATTCTCTTATTCCTAATTGCTTCAAATATTTATACATATTGTAAAAAAAAATTCAGAGACTTTTTTATTGAAACATACTAAAAATGTTATATTTGCATATTTTAATATCAACTTTTTTTTTTAATTTCTATTCATTTATTAAACTTATTAATTTGCCCAATAAATTGAATAAATAAATTTTCTTCAATTTAAAAAATTTTAACTACTTTTCCATTCCCGAAATAGTCACACTTTCAAACTTGTGTGCTTCCAAATAATTTAGTGTTTTATTTGTAAATTTTATAAAAATATTGAAATAATTTTCCATTGTATTCTTAATAAATTTCAATAATTTGACCAAAATTTCAGATGACCTGACTAATTAATTCTACTTTTCTGGAAAGAAAAGTGAAATTTCTTTCTTAATAACTCATGAATATCATTTTCAAAACAGAACTCATTAATATTAGAAATTTAAATTTACAAAAGGGTGAATAGTTTGAAATTAGTAAATATTACTCTCAAAATAGTATCACTGCTTTCTAAATTTTGAATTTTGGTGTTGATGTTTTTTAAATCTCTCTATCATTTTTCAATGACTATTCTTAAATCTGCTACTAAAAAGCCTAAAGTTGAGAAAATCCTCCATTCTAAATTTCAAATTTGCAAGTTTTTTTCCTTTTTTCCTCTTAACCCTTTCTTTTACTTTCAAAAGGAAAAAAAATTAGGGAAAAGTATGTTTCTCTTTTTGTAATATTATATTCTTTTGTTCTTTATTTTTAGATATTCGATTCTTTTATTCTTCTGTCGACATTTATGTTCGTTAATTGTTATCATCTCTAAAATACCCTTGTTACTGAAGATCGCAATGGGAATTTGCCAGGATCAAAATGGAATTTAATAGGGCCAAAATATAAATTTGCCAGATCAAGATGATAATTTCCTCTCTCTCTCTCTCTCTCTCTCTCTCTCTCTCTCTCTCTCTCTCTCTCTCTCTCTCTCTAGTATGAAGCCAGACTTGAAATCCAGTACAAACAACCGATCAAAGCCACTTCTAGGTCAAGTCACCACCATTAGAGTGAACGGCGAACATCTGGGCACCAGAACCAACCTCGTTGTCTCCTCCTCTAGCTTGTAAACCTACAGAATACAGGGAGGAAAGGCAGCAAATCACGATTTTCTACCATCGTTGTCGTCGTTTATTCCTACCTTTTTCCGAACAAACCAAGGCCACCAAGAGACTCATTGGTCACTGGTAAGTCTTTTTATAACAAGATCTTCAATGTTAGTTGGCTAGAAAGGGAGAAGCAATCGAGTTTGTTAGGTAGAGTAATTTTGATCCTAAATCTTTAAATGCGAAAATGAAGTCTCTAGGTGGACGGTGTCGAAATCAAGCCCATTTTTGGAATTCTTATATCAAAACCTTTTAATTTGGTATATTCATTTACAAGTATTATGGTCGAAAAATGTAATTGAGTTTTGGGGTGGTAAATTACACTTTAGGTCCTTCTAAAATATAGGAGATGAGGCAAATTCTTATTTAGGTCCCTTAAATGTTCTATTAGCAAGATTAAATTACATATATTAGGAAAAAAATTAGCAACATTATCTTTTTCATAATTAATTTATTTGTTACCATACTTTGAAATGTCTTGTACTATATTAAAGTATGATGTATACCAAATTTGTGTGATAGTAAGAATCCAATTCTTCAATTCTTTTTAGTCAATATAGTATCAGAGCTATGTTATGGTCTAGGACCAGTAAACTGGTGCTCATCATTTACCCAAGATCTTTAAATCCATAAATAATTTCCAAACCCAAATTTCTAAAAACCTGCATATTCAAAACAAAACCAATGTCAGAAAGTAGATCAGGAACCTCAAATAACATAGGGAATCAGATACTCCCTAATGATATAACCTTTCAGATAGCCAGTCTGCTATGAAGTGGACTGGGTAATCAAGAAGCAATTGAATCTAATTTTGACAATCTGTCAATTGGATTCAAACTCAATGGTGATAATTATGGTTATGCGAATGGCAATTGGTGGGAGAGGGAAGGTGAATCATCTCATTGAAACGCCACTAGAAACTTATGATCCAACATCTGAGAAATGGGAACAATCAAATCAGAATGTTTTTACGTGGATCATTCAAAACATCGAATCAAACATAATCAACTATGTTGCACAATATCCAACAGCCATATACCTATGGAATGGGTTAGCATTAACATATGGAAGTGGTGTAGATTCACTTCAAACGTATGATCTACACCAAAAAGCAAGCACAATCTGGTAAGGTCAAGAAAGTCTAGAAAATCTTTGGAAGAAATTACAAAGCATATGGATGAGTATAGATCAAAAATAACCAAATCTTATGAAGGATCCAATTGAATCATTATATTCATTAATACCAGTTCCTTACTACCATTGATGACAAATATGAAGCTGTAAGGAGAGACATCTTGAAGCAAGAACCACTTACCTTAGTGGAGTTTGCCTACGTCACTGTTCGTAGAGAGGCCGCTAGGCTTCAGATTCTGAAATTGGCAACCACAGGCGAGGTAGACACATCATCAGGAGATATAAAGATGAGACTAGCTATCTAAACAATAGACAGAAGTAGATCTGGATCGTCCGATGGATGGGACGCAATCACTCATATTCCACTAGAAAACAGTGGAAATCATCATTGCAAGGGGATAAAGCAAAACTCTTATTGTGGGATATAGAAACACATTAAAGAAATATGCTTTCAGTTGGTGGGTTATCTAGATTGGTGGGAGGATAACCACAAACTGAATAAAGGCAAGCGAAGTAAGGCGGCTGCTGCTGTGGGCATCTCGGAGGTCAACGTCAACAACGATAGTGGCTAAGAAAGAGATAAAGAAGGTAGTAGTTTTGGGCAGCAAGGTTTCGCTGCAATAGGCAGTGGTACTCACGTGAACCCTATTAGAGACGAGAAACTAGGTAAAAATGAGAAAGGGAAAGACCGACAGCAAAATGAGAATGTAGGCCATGGATTGGAAGACCAGCCTAAGGAAGTAATTTTTAAAAGGCCAAATAGGCCTTCTGGTTCTCTAACCGAAGTCCAATAGTGCAGGCCTATTGGGTCAGTAGTCTCATGGGCCTACCAATCTCGGTCCAGCTGTAACACCTCACTCTTATATCCTATGTCATAAAAACCGGCCATTTTTTTTTGAACTGAATGTTTTAAAAAATCAATGCAATACAAAAAAAACAAAAAAAAAAAAAAGAAAAAAAGAAAACAGATTGAAGACAAAAGGAAGCTCTCGACGAAAACAGACAGAAAGCTTCTTCGAAGCTTAAACCTAACAGAAATCGATCGAGATTGAGGCAGAACCAAACGGAAATTGAACAGGAAATCGACGATTCCCAGTTGAAATCGAAGGAGAGAGAGAGAAGGAGACTCGTGAAGAACGTTAAATGTGATGGAGACAGAAAGAGGCTCGATGAGTCAAACGAAGACAGTGTGAAGAAAAAGCGTCGAGTGGATGGTTCGACGGCTGCTGCAGACGTGGCCGTCTGAAGGCCACAGACGCCTTCCTTGAAAAGGAAGACTCAACAGAAGAAGGAGGGGGGTTTTCGAAGGGCGAGAGAGAAATCAGAGAGAAAGCCGGCTGGAAAAAGAAATTGTAAGCCTTCTGCTTTCGAATTAGGTTTCCTGTTCGTTAACTTCTTGTTGTTTACCATCTGTAATTTGGGGGTGAGAGTAGATTAGGATTTCTGAAAATTGGGAAATTTAGTTTAGGGTTTCTGTAATTTGGGGAATCTGTCAAAAATTAGAACTAGGGATTCATTGTTGTTGTTGTAAAGAACCAACATTCAATTGCTGTAAAGTTTCTGGATAATCAATAAAGATTTGAAAGCTTTTGAGGTAACTTCCTGTTTTCAATTTCTATCTTCAATTTCGTTTCTTTTATTTCATTTTTTGTTCCTGTTTACAATGTTTGGCTTCTGTTGGGAACCAGACTGAGTTCTGGTCTGAATGATTACTAGCTTATTCTGTTTTCGATTCAGATTCTGTCTCCGTTT
>CANUEY010132056.1:0-12902 GCA_948099555.1 Croton setiger
TTTAAATTTTTTTATTTTTTTCCGTTTAAATTTTACCTAAATACTTTTTTGTTTTCTCTTTTTTTACTTTTTGTTTTTTTTTTTTTTTTTTTTTTTTTTTTTTTTTTTTTTTTTTTTTAAAACTACGCTGATGTTATGCATTGCTGCAAAGGGGAGCATTTCTGGTTATGATTTTTTAAAGTGAAAGATCCATTTGGTTCCCTATATTTTTACATAATTAACATTTACGTCCTTCTCTCTTCTGCCAGTCATTTTAGGATAAATTTTAGACATTTTAGTTTTTCCATTAAAAAATCCCCATTTTCTGTTAAATTGTTTGAAATGAATATTTTATCCTTTATATTTTATTTTTGTAAAATAAAGAAAAAGTCACATAAATGTTTTAGAGAACTTTTTTAATATTATAAAAAAATAAAAGGCGCAGCAAAAAATTTTTTTAACCAGAAGAAAAGAAGTTTATGAAGGGTAAAAATTTTTTTACTCAGAAAAGAAATGTAGTTTTTCAAGGGTAAAATAGTTTTTTTTTTTTTTTTTTTTAAACTAAAGGAAAAAGGACGTAAGGGTTTAAATATTTAATAAAAGTATAAATTAGGGATAAAAATATAAATGTAGGAGCAGGGAGCTAAGTGTATTTTCCCTTTTTCAAAATTTTTGGTAAGTGGAATATTCCTTGCGTCAGTCATTTCAACAATTACGTGATAGATACTATGAGTTAGAATAGTCAGTTACAACAAACCATTGGATTCTGACAAAAAAAACCGACATTTTATATTTTACTTTAGTTTGGCCTTTTCTGATATTTGGTTGATAAACAAAAGGTATTTCCTTTTTGCCTTGGTACGTTTTTTAAGCTCGGAAAACTATAAAGATTACTGTTAAAAGAAAACTCTAGGGTCTGGTTTTTCTACAATTCTTTTAGTGGTTTTTAACTGTTTGGCTGATCTAATTTTATAATATTTAGTAAATTAGATTTTGAAATAATTTTTAACTGTTTATATAACGTTTTATTAAAACACTAATTTTTTTAATTTTTAATGTTTATTTTTTAGCTTTATCTAAATAACTATTACAGACTGCCTATAATAATTCAAAAAACTAAACACTGTTCAAACAACTAAATATGTCTAACACACCTATAGTGTAAACTGTATGATATTATTCAAAATAAGGTTTGATACAAGTTCACGGTGCTTAACCTCCAATTGATATTGCTATCTACCTTATATAGTAGCTATGCATTTGTCTTCTATTGTTTAGCTCGTTGTTCAGATGCAATTGTTATAGAGTCAGACATTAGAATGTTTAACCTCCAATAGAGTTTTTGCTTGATCTCTGTTAGACCTGGATCTTCTGGCATTAAGGCAGCATATAAATATGTGACACCTCAAACCCAACCAACGTCGTTTTCGACGTCATTTCATGCATAACATGTATTTTCATTTAAAATGCATCATATTTAATTAGATAATTGATTTAATTATGAATTATATGATTTGAATATGTTAAGGAATGAAATAAAATATGAAAACAAGTAATGTTTTAAGTTCGTTTACAGTCGAAAGACACAATCGAGGCCCGATTACGGTTTTGGCACGCGCGACCGATAAAACGTTGGAATGCAGAAAATTTAAAGTAAATGATTTTGATGTTTTATGATTTGATTATTTATGAAATAATAGGAGTTTTGGAACCCTAAAACTACGACGACGTCGTACGGTTTCGGTTCCGCAAATATCGTCGAGATTTTGGAGTCGATTTCGGCCGCTGACTGAACTGCGAATCATTTTTGGTTTCCAATTTCTACAAAACTTCAAACATAAGTTATTATTATTATTTTAACAATAAAAATGAATGAAAAACAGGATTTGGAAGTGAATTTAGGTCTAGAATTGTAAAAGAAAGTGAAGGAAGAAAGGATAAGTTAAGTGAGATATTTTGTTTGTTTAAGTTAAAATTAAATAGGTGGTGGAAATTTTAGCATTTGGATTTGTTCCAGAGATACATAGGTGGCTGGAGAGAGAATTGAAGAGGTGGAAGAGGCAGAGAATAGAAGGGAAACGAGTCAGAACAAAAAGAAAGAAGAAAGAAAGAAAGAAAGAAAGAAAGAAAGAAAGAAAGAGAGAGAAAAGAGAAAATAAGCAAGAAACCTTTGGTTTAATACTTTTAATACGTTCCTAATATCTTTAGGAGAAGGTTAGAGGCGATAGAAAGGGAAAAGAGTGGATGGAAATTGAAAGAGAAGCAGAACACAGTAAAGAGAGAAACTGTTTTTGGGTTCAGAAACAGTGATCGGGAAGGAAGTTTGAGAGAGAATATCTTAGAATTTAGTGTGCATGGGGAATTCCAGCCTGAAGGATCGATAGATGAGGTGTAGAGGAAGAGAATAGAGGTCGTAGTTTGACGGAGGTGGACGGATGAACTACTGGAAGTTGGTTGAGGACACTGGAAATCGAGTAAAACAGAAGCAGATCAGAGGTTGAAGGAGATTTAAACATTAGGGTTTCCTGCGTTTTGATCCAAATTTCGCTTACAGCACCTAAATTTTGGTAATATCACGTTTTGACCCCTAAAGTTTCTGCCGTATTACAGTTTGGTCCTTCCAGGCTGTTTTGCAATTATTTTTCATTACTTTTTGGTCCTTTTATTTTTGTTATTTATGTTTTTTCCCAGAAACTTTTAAATTATATTTTGACCCATCTTACCTAATTTGGGTATCCTGAATCCGTTTTTGACCTCAGAATTTTATTTTAACTTCGTTTTTTGCCTGAAAACCTTAGAATAAATGTTTGTTGAATCTTTTTGATTCAAATTGAATTTATTTTATTTATTTGGTATGATTAATAATTAAATCGACTTTGATAATTATAATTATTATTAATTATAATAATATATAATAAATAGACTTTGATAATTATTTTTAAAGTGTTATTAAATGATTTTAAAATAGAAATTTATATGAATTGAGTTTAAATTCAAGGAAAATAACATAGATCTATTTTTGAAACTCAAATATTACAGAGAATTAAATATTTAATCATGCATCATAACACATATGAATTATTTGTTTGATAAATCGAATATTGTTGCTATGTTATGCATTATAGGGGCATCGAGTTCTAGAGCAGGATGGAGTAAACTATCCGAGACCCAACCTAGCTCCCAGTAGTAAAGTAAGTGTAAACCTATTTACTCATGTTTTTAATTGTGATGCTATGAATTGCTGAATATATGATTATATTGAACTGTTTGGACCGGTACTGAAGCCCGGTCAATTGGAATTGTTTGAGTATTGAATTATGATATTTTGATTCCTGAGTCGGTATAGAAATCCGACCAGTTGATTTATTATGAACTGATATTGGATATATATACTATTTGGACCGGTACTGAAGCCTGGTCATTGGATTATATGAAATATAATTATTTGAAATGTATGTTATGTAAATACATTTCCACAGGACTTAAATAAGGCCGTTGTAACCATCGTAGCCAGTGTTTGCAAATTTCACAAAAGAAACCTATGGTTTCTATATGATTTGACGGATGGACCTATATGCATTAAAGGAGCATCAAGTTCTCGAGCAGAGTGGGGTAAATTACTCGAGACCCAACCGAGCTCATAGCAGTAAGGTAAGTGTTAAACCCACTTACTTATATGTTTGACTTTGACTCTGTGAGTTTGCCTAATATGCTATATTGAACTGTTTGGCTTGCACCTAAAGCCCGATCATCTATGATATATGAAAATGTGATTATAATTATATTGAACTGTTTAGACCGATACTGAAGCCTGATCAATTGGAAATTTCTGATATATGAATTACGATGTTTGTGGTTCCTGAGTCGGTACTGAAATCCGACCAATTGAGTTATATGATTTGATATCTGATATATATATTATTTTAACCGGTACTGAAGCCCGGTCACATGATTATATGAAATAAGATGATATGCAACGTATGTTATATAAATGCATTTCCACAGGACTTAAATATGACCGTTGTGATTATCGTAAGCCAGTGTTTGAAAATTTCACGAAAGAAACCTACAGTTTTTATATGATTTGTCAGAAAGACCTGCGGGTCCTATATGATATAGAAAGACCTACGGATCTTATATGATAGAGAATGATCTGGTGGATACTGTATGTTAAAGGTTGATCTTCGGATCCCTATATGATATGATTGACCAATGGTTTTCCGGGTTTTATATGTTCACTGGCCAGCTATGGTTACTTATATGTTGTGAAATTTCCGGGGCAACACTTGGTCGATAAATCACAACTAAAGTAAAAGGAATAACATATCACAATGCATCTTATGATATTGCTATGATATGAAATGATGAATATTATCTGGAATCATGCTATTTTGGTAAGTTATGATAAACCGAATTACATGTTTGGTTTATATGTTGTGATTTACACTTGTATATGGTTATGCTTCGATTGATGTATGATAATGTAACGTAATACTGATTATAGTATTTGTGACTTAATGGATAAATGGAATCCTATGTCAGAGATAACTATACTTTTTTATATGATTTGGTTATTATGAAATTATTGGTTAAGTCAGCTACGAATCACAAGTTAAAGAGGAAACCTATGAAATAAGCTTTCCTACGACAGGTTCTGTTTAACAATTTAAAATTGTGAATTATTGATCTGTTCATATTGTATAGTTTACACTTACTGAGTATGCACTCATTAAATTTCTTTTACATAATTCCAGGTTTTCTTTTGGGCAACTGACAGCATTAGTTCCATCATCATTCCACCGGGTCGGTCAGCTGAAGCTTAACATCTCTCTCTCTCTCTCTCTGTCTCTGTCTCTCTCTCTCTTGCATTTCATCATTAGAATCATCTTATCATGTAGATTTTTGTCATATGGCTTGTAATCTATTAATAATGCCTATGAGTAACGAATTAATGATATAGTAAATAATGTATGGCATGTCATATGCATAGTGGTCGTCATTGCATTGCATGTACATTTTTAATATATTAAAATGCCTATGTGTCTGTGTTGCTCATATGTTGGATTTATGTGAGGTCTTATAGCAAAGATGTTTTTTCATAACATGTTAAGAATGTTTAAAAAAAATTATATGTTTTATAACGTAATTGTTATAGGTTAGGTTGTTACAATTTTAGTATCAGAGCTGGTTTACGACCCTATAGGGCGTTGCTTCATATGTAGTCTTAAATGATTTGGACACACAATATGAGCAAATTTACGTAAATAGGAACATGTTACATGATCATGAGTTACATGCATTATTGAGGAGAGAGAATTTGGCTGACCATGAGTACTCTAATGGAGTAATCTTTCAAACTGCATTCACTTGTATATGAAAACAAGTGGTTATAGAGTTCAATTACTTGAATGGAATTAGAAAGTTTTAGTAGAGTTGAACTTCTTGGAAGTTTACCGGTTACTATAGAGTTATTTTGTAATAAAGATGTTGGAATATGATTGAAATTAAGGATTTGATAAAGTGTTTATTTGAAAAGATTAAAGAAATAATGGTGTGAAACCAGTGAAATTTGTTATAAACCATAAGTGAATTGGCTTTCCTCAATATATGATTGTTAAATTTTGTTGAATACTTGGAATAAATCTAATATGTAATGTTAAAACGGGGGATACATAAGAAAATAAATGTAATAAGACATGATTTCTGAAAAGAAAAGTAGTAAAATAAAGGCGATAATTGATAAAAGAATATAATAAGTGTGAGAAAATGTTTATATATGCGTGAAAAATATGTGAAATATATGAAATGTGTGCATAAATGTGGGATATATATAGAATAAGTTTGGGAATATATGGAAAATAGATACAGTTTTGTAAATTGTAAATGTGAATTTGGAATAAGATATGTTATTTGAAAGAAGATTGCTTAAGAAAGAGAAAGATTATGTGAAAAATACAGAAATATATGTAATACAATTCTCTGCATTGTATCATATGGAAATTGACACTTCCCTAAACTCAAACTAGTATCTACTTGTACCTTCGATAATCCTTTTGTATTTGGGATATGCCTTGAGACCTTTAACCACACGGCATATTCTCTTGATTTGTTCTTGAGGTGTAATGAGCTGGAGTATTCTTGGACCCACTTGCTGTTCGTTACAACACATGTGGTTAGGTATATATTCCGAGCTCTAGTGTGATGGGTACCCTTAAACTTTATCCACCCTGGTATTGTATGTAGTTATTTAGTACCTACCCTTTAGGTTGTATGCACCTTTAAGCCTTTTATAACGCGGCAGGCCAATGCTAAAAGGGTGGTAGGAGGGCACTGAGAAATGCACACATTACTTGTCGGGGTTGTATGCCAAGCTCCGGTGAGGAGTATGACAACTGCCTTCTTGACCCGAATTTCTATAGAAGGAAAATTTTTTAAGGTAGGCCATACATATTAAATAGTTTTTGGTCATATTTTACTTTGAAAAAAAAAAAAAAAAAAAAAAAACTTAACAACACTCTGAAAAACTCAAAATGAATCCAACCATCAACCACACTGTTGGCAAATGGACTAGGGACCTTTTAAAGGTCGAGAGGATCAACTTAGGTTGGTATTGCTTAGTTCTTTTGACTAATCTAAGGGGGTTATGGTGGATTGAGTCTTTTTGCAAGCTTGCATAAGATTCTGGGATCCAGATGCACATATGGGAGCCCAAATTTTTGAAAGGATCGAAAAAAGGATTTACTCCTAATTGTTTTCTTAAGTCGCCACTTAATTTATTTTTTAATTAGGTTAAATTAAGAAAAACTTAAAATGAATTTAATTTTAATTAACCAAATTGATTAATTAGCCCAATTAATAAGACACTAAATCCACGAAATCAATGAAGATACAGATACCATGTCATAACCTCAATTTTAAACTCAATTCAATTCCAAACGTAATGCAGGTTCAATTTATGTTAATTTTATCAATCTTTAATCAATCCCAAAAACCCAAAACAATGAGTTTCAAGGTAGGAGCCAACTATTTGGGATCATATCCCAAATATGCCTATATACTCTTATTTTTGTGAGAGATCAAGGCCATGTAGCTCAAAAGCCAAATTAATGGCAAGAAGAATATGCATTATGCATGAAGTGTGTGTGGTGTATTTTTAGGCCTTTGGTAGCTTGAAAAGATTATCGATCCTTTGGCCAAAATTTGATGTCAGCTGCTCAACAATAAACTAATTAAGTTTGGCACTTAGTGCCAAAAAAAGTGATAAATGAAAGGTAATGGAAAAGAAAAAGTTTTAGAATTACCTGGTTTAGGCGTCCACTGTTTTAGAGCTTCAGCTTGAACTTAAGCTTGAGCTTGAATCTGGATTGTTGATTATTTAATTGCTTTTAATTTATTTGTACAATATTTCGACTGGATAACAATTATAATGTCCAAATCTCAAAGCAAAAGTAATAAAGAAAGCAAAATAAAGAACGTTTAAGTAAAGCGAGAGGGAGAAGTGATTGTCTATTAACACTGATCCAACTGTCTCCTCAAAATGAGAGGAAAGCAGCTATTTATAGGCAAAACGAGCTGGAGGATGCATGGTAGGCATGCGTTGCACACAGTGGTAGGTGAGCGCAGGTGTGTGCCGGTGAGGGCGGCAGGCGGGCACGCGGCGAGCACTAATGGCAGCGTGCGATTAACGCCGGACAGTCTAACTCTTGTTTTTCAGCATTTTCTCGCCCTTCCATGATTTATGGATTTTCTACCCTATATTCATGATCGACATGATTTTTGGCACATTTTGAGTACTATATTCACATAGTTTAAAAAACTTTAGCTAGAGGTTCAGCTATCTTTGCATTGATTTCCTCGGTATGGTCCTTCAATTGGGCTCGAATGTCTTCCAATCAGGCCATCATTGGTAATGATGACAGTGTAAGTACCTGTTGGAGGATAAGGTAAAAGGATTAGGATATGTGTAAGATACTGTGTAAAGGTTGGAAATAAATGTGGGGTAATGTATATATAGGGTAAATTAGTACTGTATTTAGAATTTGACCTATTCAACTTTCGATAGGTCCATAGTCCTAATCCTAAAAGCTTTTTTTCTTAAAAAAATTTTGTAACACCTCTTACTATACTCTTATGTCATAAAACATGCCTTTTTTTATAACATAACATACGTCACATGTTGCTATCTCTGTTTTAATCTCTATAACATATATATATAACATTCACATATCAAACATATAACAACATAAGACATCTTTTCTCTTTTACCTTACTTGAGGTTAATCTGGTCATTCTCTGTACTATAGACGTATATCAACATAACATACTTTACATATATCAAAATATGGATGTAACAGCAATTTATCCAAAAGGCTATATAACATAGCACCATATATTTACATGCCAAAAACATGTATAATTATGCTTAAATCACAAAGCATAAACAAACTATATACAACATGTACAATATCAACTGTGAGGGGAGAGAGGCATAGACTTCTGCTGAACCGACCTGTGCATAGACGAGTGAAGCCTCAATATTTCACTCGGACTGCTGACCTCAAACATATATTGCAATTTGGTGAGTTACATACTCAGCAAGTGTAAACCACATTTAAACAATATCAGCATATAAGCAATATAATCAAAGCATATCAATAAGCAATGAGTTTAAGCCATATTTATCATATATCATCATCTCTGTATGCATACAATACTATATGTCATGTTTTCTCTGTTCTTTAGTTGTGATTTATCGGCCAAGTGTTGCCCCGGGAATTTCACCTCTGTCGGTTCTCTAGCTGGATCCAGTATATGAGGAAGACCCGGAATAGCGTCGGTCAAATCTCCCTTTGTAAGATCCGAAGATCACTCTACAGCATATAGGACCCATAGGTCTTTCTATATCATATAGACCCGTAGGCCTCTCTGTAAAAACCCGTAGGTTTACTCTGGTGAAATTTACAAACACTAGCTACGATAATCACAACGCCTGTAATTATGTCCTGTGGAAATGCATTTATGCAATATACATTTCATAGCAATATCTCTCATGTAGTCATGTAGCTGGGTTTCAGTACCGGTGAAAACAACATATATATCTATATATCAGATCAAATAACTCAACTGGTCAGATTTCAGTACCGACTCAGGAACCACAAATAAAGCAATTCATATATCATATATCTCTGGTTCCGGGCTTCATTATTGGTCCAAATAATTCAATCAAACTATAACATCTCACTTTTCATATATCACAGTTGATCGGGCTTTATTACCAGTCCAAAATTCATATAACATATTAAGCAATATCACATATCAACTCTCTATACATGTAAGTAAGTGGTTTAACACTTACCTCTCTGCTGTGAGCTCGGTGGGGCCTCGGGCTGCTTATCCCGTGCCGCTCTCGAACTCGATGCTCTTATAATACATAACATAGCAACCATGTTCAACAAATCAATTTAGGAACCCATATAAGCTATGATGCATGCTTTAATATTTAATTCTCTGATTTAATTGAGTTTTAATTTCAATCCGATTAATTTTCTATAATTTAAAACTCAATCTTTAAAAATTTCTGCTTTAAAATCATTTAATGTCAATATAAAAATAATTGACAATCTCTATTTAACATATAATAATTATAATTAATCATAATTATAATTATTAAATCCATTTATAAACTTTAATTAAACTCTTTAATACTTTAAAATAAATTCACAAATAAAAATCTCTAATAAAATATTTAAATCTCTAATTTCAGGCTTAAAACGACCTTCAAATTAATTTCTGACGTCAAAAACGGATTCAGGTCGTCGAAATTGGGCTGGAAGGGCAAAATATAATTTATAAAATTCTCAGGGTCAAAATATAAACATTTATAAGTTTAGGGGCCAATATGTAATTAAAAATATTTGCAAAATTGCCGAAAAGGACTAAATTGAAATGCGGCAGAAACTTCAGGGGCTAAAATGTGATTTTACCAAAAACTGGGTGCTGATGCGCTAAAATTCCTCAAAACGCAAAGCTGGTTGCCGTTTTGATTAAAAACCTGATGACGGCCTGACTAAACGACTCGACTTTTCCGATTTATTAAACCGAAAACTTATGAATTTTGAATTTTGAAAAAAACAGGTGATAAAACATTTTTTGGATGATTGCCGAACTAGTCGGTCTTAAAAATTTTAGAGTCGCCATCCTTCGGGAACCGGTTTTGAAAACCAAAAATTAAATTAAGAAAATGACTCTATTTTAATTGACTCCGTTTTAAAAAATTGGATAAGGCAATGGTTTGAACCAAAACTGGGTAAGAGGGTTGGGTACGTTAGCCGAAATTAAATTTCGACTAACGCCCGGTTCGAAAACCGGCCTCGCTAACCAAAATTGATTTTAAAATTTAAGTCAAGTCGATGTTTTATTTTTTTGAAAACACTAAATCGATGTTCCTAATCGGTGATTTTTAAAGTTCGCGCAAACACAAACAAATAAAACGATAAAAGTGCGGAAAAATAAAAGTACGGAAAATAAATTGCGGAAAAATAAAACCTAATTAAACTAATCACAACCTTTTTCCTATTAATTACAATCTACCCTTTTAATTAACCCAAAATTAAATCCCAAAAACCCAAAATTACAAAATATAGTCTAAAATGGAAAATTACAAATTGGTCCTTGAAAAATAAAAAAATTACAAATTGGTCCTTAAAAATATGGAAAATTACGATTAAGTCCAAAAATAAAATTAAACATCCACTCAATCCAAAAACACGCTAAAGTAAGTAAACAAACATTCAAATCTAGTAAAATAACATCATAGCAAACATTTTTGCAAAATTACCATTTAGACCCCACAATTGTTAAAAATTGCAAAACTGCCCCAATCTCATTTAATTACCCTAAACCATGCAATTTTAAAACAAACCATCAATGAATCATTCAATTCCAACAAGCAATTATCAAATCAAAAGACAAATTTCAATTTAGCACCTCAACTTTTAAATAACTACCAAACTGCCCTCTATGCAAATTCTCCATTTATCAAACTGTTATTATGCCTACCCTATCATTCTCCAGCATTCATTCATTAACAATACTTTCAAACTCAATATCATATTATTCAGACCGGAACAAATTAGAATGAGCTTTAATAATTAAGTCCAAATATCAAACAATCAAACTTGTTGTATATAAATAATTCCAATCAATTCTGCCCAAAAATAAATACAACAAGGATGCAATTCCACCAAATCAGAACAAATTATTTTCATTGCATTTTAAACAACTTGTTTTCTGGACTATAACAGCAATGCATTTTAGATTTAAAGCAGTCTGCAGAAATGAATTGTGCAAGAGATCTTCCTAAACATGCTCTTCATAACATCTTGTTAAACTGAATAAAATATGCATTTCTATAATTGGATAACTTTAATGCAAACATATTATTCAATTTCACATAAATCACAGTTAAACCAAGACTTAAATCATCTTCATGAATGTATATACTCAACAAGCAAGCATGCATTGAATCAATGGTAGATGAAATGAGGACTGATCATGAGATACACTACAGAATCCCTCATATTCACAGAAAACAGAAACAATAGTAAAATCTCTTAGATCTGAAATGAAATACTTTCTTGATAAATCTAAATGAAATGCAGTATATCTGGACTAATATTGTTTATCACAAATTGATATTGAAACTAAGAATGAAGTTAGGAATGTTTAAATATCCAACACTTCAATTCAAGACCTAACATTCATCAACAGAAACAAGCCATATAAACTTCTACAGATTAATGACTGCATTCCATATATTGATCTAAAACATGCCTGCCCTAAATAACATAGCAACTTCTCTGAACAACTAAAAAAAAAACAATAATCAGATATTCACAATGATAACAAACAGGACTTCAAGTTAATATCTCAGTCAAATTTTCCACAATATGTTAATCCTGCAGTTTCATTTTAAGTGGCAAATCCAAAATAAATCAACATTGAAAGCATGATTTACAACCTATTCAAATCCTATCAAGATCAACATGAAATTTGACTCAGATTCTAGGTTCAGGAATTTATTCAAACTGACATAGTCATTTCAGAGAAATCAACCTCAATCAATTAATTTTGGACATCGATTCAAACAAGATAATTGAAGGAACTAACCAAATACTTCATTCTATAACAAAATAAACTGACCAAGATTAATTAATCAGAAAAGAAAATCAAGCAATCCAACTACAAAATAATCTTCAAGCAGAAATCCATAATGAGTAAACTCAACAGAAAACCGAAAATAAGCAAAAGCAATTGAGAAGAAAAGATCTGAGAAAGCAGGATGATACAGATATCATCATCATCTAGAACAACAAAAACAACAAACAAACAACCATTGCTAGTCTGGTTCCCAGACTGCTCCCAGCATTTTCGAGAACAAAATTGAAATTAAATATAGATGATTAGAATTAATGTACCTCAGAATGATGTCACACAGCTTTACAGAATCCCAGTTTCCTTACAACTATTTCGATAACTCCAGAGAAGTGATTTACAGAAAGATTCAAATTGAAAATCCCTTAATTCCCAATTTCCAATTGATTGGAAATAAGAATCAAGGTCGTAGTACAGAAACGAAAAGAGTTTTTGAAAAAAGAAAAACAACGAAAGAAAAGAGAACACTGACTTAGGATTTCCAGCAGAAATCTATTCTCTGGACTTCCTTTTCGAAAAATCGCCTCCCCCCTCTGCTGCTCTCGACTGTGCTTCTTATAGAACCACCAACGCCAACGACCTCTCTCTTCTCACTCATCCAGCTGTCCCTCCTCTTCTTGGAGTGTTCGTACGAACTCTAACAACCGACGGCTACCCTCCTCTCTCTCTCTCACTCTTTTTCTGTTACAGTTTGTTACACCTCAAATTGC